>CARXXK010000002.1:12594899-12766264 GCA_949089665.1 Macrosiphum euphorbiae | reverse complement strand
TGGTAAATGCTGCCTTTCAACTGACACAGCGTAAACAACGTAAACAACACAACAAAACAACAAAACACAACAACACGGTCATACACAGCGGTACTACACCTGACCTGGCCAACGAATTCAACTGAATAGTGTGCCATAATATTGAGAGGTTTGGGTTGAAACTAATATTGAACAAAATATTGACTCAATTTTATTGACTCAATATTATTGAACGTGTAGGGGCCGCTAAATGAAAAATAAGTCCCCCACCAACTTGTTTTCGGCCACTTTTATTGTTTCCCGTATACCTAGTCATTTCCAGAGACTTCCGACGCGGACCACCTACAGCAGACATCATACATTATATCAAAGACTAATAATACACTATTAAACAATTTAGATTATTTTAATTAGATGCCAGATATACAATTCTACATTCATACATGGCCAGTGTTTAATTATATATTATTATAGAGCCATACACGGGAAATAAACGAAAATTATTTTGTTTTCTAGGCAAACCGAATTAATGCTTATACCTACCGACAAAAAAGAAAAACCTGTTGATTTTGTAATCTTTTTGTAGGTTTGCCGATGGGTCCACCACCACCACTGGACAAGGAACTCCATAGGAATGGATTTTACATAGTTTACAATAGTTATGTATATTATATATTATGATCGACAGAGTCTATAATATTATATAAATGTTATGCGCATATCCCGAGATTTTAAAATCGAAAACAGTATTTTTCTAGCTTGACATTATTTGTATGCATACCAGAATACTTATAGATAATGATTAAGACTTGGAAACACGAACGCTGTTTCAAATGACTCGAATAATACCGATAAACCATTGTATTGAAAAACTATATTTGTGGACATTAAATTACGCGATACACACCAGCTTACATCCCCTATCTTTAATAGTAAAATGTCCTTACGCATAGTCAATTTATGTGGCACATAACACATAGTTTAACATATTGTCTTATGTGAAACATAAATTGACTATGCATACGGGCCTAAAACTCTAAACTATAAACGTCTCGTAAACCGAACACCAAAAAAAAATAAAAATAAAAATTCAACATAGTTCAAAAAAAGTCCTTATTTGTCATAGCAGTAGGTACCTACATATATATTTTCGCCCTATACCTACTATCGAATACTTCAAAGAAAATATTTCCAAAACTTTTACAAGCAGTTATTTACTTCCAAAGCTATAATTTTGACTATTTGTTAAGTGTAATGATATTTTCTTTCTGAAACAAAAACGAATATATTTTATATTGGACGACTAAAAATAAAATAATAACTGATACAAATAAATGATTTTACGTTTATAACAGGCCAACGGGGAACACGCTAACTACGTTACCTACCTATTCCATTCCAACATGAAAAAAAAAACAAAAACATCAAACATAATTTATATAAAATAAACTATCAATTGGATAACTGATTCGTATTGATAGTTGATACGGTTTTTAATACAATCCGTAAAAATATATTAATAAAAAGTAGGTCAATTATATTGATAATTATATTATATGGTATTTTTTCGCAATTTATTTAAAGCGATCAAAATTCAAAAAATCTTATTAATTACTGAAGCACCTAGGTACTATTGTATGGTCCCTTTACAGTCCATTATATTATTAAGCATAATGTTTTCCACCCCAATAATTAAATCAAATATTTTTACTGAATGTTAAAATATAATATTCAAGTTTAGATATTCTAAAAACACAAAAAATGTAGTCAAGAAAAGTTGTTTTTTTTATAAATTATACCAAAGCTATGAGTGTTAAACAACAATAGATTTATATTATCAATCAAAGTTTGGAAAAAATATTTTTAAATACCTCAGTTATGGTCACATGAAACATAAACATTAGATATTTAAGGGGTTCCCTGCAGAAAGAATATAATTGAATTTGCTATTGAACAAATCAATGTAGACTTCTATTGTCTTATGTTTCATTACTAAAGTTTTAAATTCGCTCTGCCGTGCATTTTATATTATTATTATCCCATCAACCAATATAGTATTAATAAACTGTTGTGCATTGGCAAGGAAATGAAAAATAAACTCGCCAAAGATTTACTTTTCTAAATGAATACCAGTTAAGTTGAGTTTACGCCTATGAAAAAAAAGTACCTACTACATATATATGTTTACTTGGAACCTGCAAACGATTAAACAATAGGTACCAAAACGCATTACCCATATCTGTGCACAGTAAGTTAACTGTGGAAATTATTTTTTGTTATACGATTTTTAATATAAGAAGTAAACATCAATAGCGCGATTGGAAAATACAGAGACGCAAAGAAAATCAATTAAATAAGTCACAATAATAGGAGTCCAAGTCACTCGACCCTATAACTTTATTTTATATTTTGTTTGTATTATATATATTTTTTTTTGTCCCTCACTTTTAATTTGCATTCGGAGACCCTTAGTTATAACACTGGCATCTTTTAGAAGGGGTAAAGTTTCAAGAGTTTTCAAGGGCTCGTTAACCTTTTCCGCTTGGCCATTCTCAAACAATAGTCGTTCAAAGTTTATAATAGGGTCGGCGACCATAACCCGGGCCAACGAAATAAGGTGAACAACCCATTAAATTATAAGAAATAATCACAGCCAAAAAAAAAGCCTAAAAATTAAAACAGAGAAACGTATCCAAAGATCAAAACATAACGATGTAATATTGTAATGGGTTTTATCAAACATTTCCAACGTTTATTCTCAAGATTTTGCAGTCGAGATGCTTTAGCTGTTTCTTATATCAGTGGTAATTCGCCAAATTCAATTATCCTTACACCAACGAACACTTTATGCATGGGAAATGTATAAACTCCTTTTCAAAACATTTAACATGCCTATAGGCTATAGTCGTTGATAACAATGCTGTAGGACATTAAAACAATTATATTGCTGACCGTAGGGAAAAACTTAAACAAATTATTTGTAATTTTTATTCAATCACTAAATTCATTCATTTGATATATTTTTTTAATATTGAAAATGGTAAAGAAATTTAATAAGATACCTATACTATGTTCGATTTCTTTCTATCTTCCAGAACATATTATTTCAAAATACTTGAATAATATTTAAAAATGTTTAAAAAAACCTATCGAGAAAAATACACGGGTAACATATTCTAAACTTTCAAAAGTTTCAACAAATTTGTATTCACTCGAGTATACAACTACAATTGTGTAAGAAGAATAAGTAAGAAAATAGACGGAGTGTATTCAAAAGTAGCACATGCATGATACAATTGTGAGTTATAAGTTAAAAGAAAATATACTTTAGATACATCATGAAGTTTACTAGGTATCGAATATCATATTTTATTTATCTTAGATGTACGTTTGCGTTTTTCTTTCGATTACGAAAATATTCAAGACGTATACATTTCATAAGTTAGTTTTCATTTTCCATACCAAAAGTGTAAAAAAGGGGGCATGCAACTTTCCTGTACTCGTATGGAAATATTCTGTTTTGAACACAAATCAAAGTAGTGTACCTACAAAATGATTTAACCATGGTTTAGCGGAATCTGTTAAGGTACTTTGATCTAGAAAATATTTCCAAAACGGAAGCAAAAATTATATAAAAGTCATTCTTTGTAGCACAGATAAGTGATAACACTGTAGCATACGGATAAAAACATCGTTAAACCATGTATGCATCATTTTTACTAGTTTTATTCGACAATCTAAATCGCGACTAAAGTTTTTTTTTTTTGACATAATGTAATATTAGAAGAAAAAATATTTACATCTGGTAAATACGTACCTGCTGCAGTCGAATCTTCAAAATCAATATTATTATTATTTATCCCTTGCCGTTTTTAGAGACTAAGGAGACCTCTTATCACATTATTATAGTTAAAATATTATTTTTTTGCTGATTTTATAACTCGTCGTTAACAAATAATGTACCTATGTACATATGAAAATAAAATATTACAGCGGAATCATAGAGCTGTCATATTTGCATAATTATAATATATGTGACTTTTGTGTTTCCCAAAGAATGTCGGTAGGTAATCATTGTCACATGAATCAAATGTGTGGCCATTATGGCAGTATACTAATTTACTGTAGTATACCTACTACCTAGTTGTGTTGATGACTGTTAGATCCTGGGTGAAATCTAATTTAGAAGTTTATAGAAATAGGCATGTAGGGAAATTTAATTGGGAAAGGCTAAAAAAATATGTAAGTATTAAGAAAAGCAATGAAAAAATAAAATTAATTACATTATCTATAGTATTAATATTAAATACTGTAATTTTACGGTAATAAGCGTAATTTTCATGTCGTAAATTAATTTCGAACAATTTAGTATCCATAGTTGCATACGTATTTTATAGGTACCTACCTAGTAGTACCTACATTAGACGATATTACTTATTATGTTTATATTGGCCTGCGTTGGCCTAAGACAAGATTAATATTATGTATTATAATTTATAACTATACCTATGCACTGTTTTACTTTAACATCCGAGAAGGAGCTTTCTATTCACAAATTTCAAATATACGATTTATTTTATTATAGCTTCGCTTGTGTAAAATATATTTAAATACGACAATGTAGTACTGCATACAACTTAATACGTAAACTATCAAAACATTCTTCAAAAAAAATTACCTATGAACCTTTCCAACAAATATTTAAAAAATTACATAACTTGGTATAAATCATATTATGATGATTAAATTGAGATACATAAACAATATAATATACATTATTAAATTATTGTGTATATTATTGCCTTTTATAGTACACTAATGACTTATATTATGACTGTGAGTTCATAATACCAGAACTAAATCCAGGAGTTACTTTTTTGTTGACTTTTAGTATTGTATCATTTTATTTTTTGGAGTATTTTTTTTATGTGGATAATATTGTTACCATGTAACTACCTATAGTGCACTAATAGTTAATAAATACTGAAGAGTGGTATTTTATTTTAAATTATATTACAATAATTATCATATTGCAATTAAAACTTGCACTAATTGTTTATATTATTTTTGATAGTTATGTATTGTTATCTGATGCTTAGGGTCAGCCAAATCAATACTTGGTTACCACAGACGGTCAACTATAACAGTGAAATATTATACCTACCGTTATGGAAAAATACCGGCAACCTAGATAAGAGCTACTCTAGTTATTTTAAGTTTAGACGTTAATCAGCTTCCGAGCTTATAAAATCTGGACCTTGTTCAATATCAGAACATATAAATAAACTATTTGTTCACAATATTTCGGAAACAAGGTTTTCTTTTTATCTCCTGTGAATTAAATTGAAGTCCAGCATTATAGTAATAATAGTATTTCCTAAAGTATTTTACCGTGTCTGGTCGAATAGACAAACATTTAATTACAAAAAAAATTTGAAATTTGTAGATTTACTAACTTAGACTTTTAATATTTAACAGAATGATGTGATGAAACCGAAATCCGACCCTATAATATCTACCCAAAAGACTCGACGAATAAAAATATTTTTAGAAAAACCCGATTTTTGGCTTTTTAACCGTCATATTATTTTATTCAATCGATATAGCGAAACATACAGGACAAATATGGTAAACGTTTTAAGTAGAAGAATACTCATAAACGTCAAACACATTTTAATTATCACTCATTTTTAATCTAACCTACAACATATTAATATATTATATGCACCCTTGAAAATATAACGGCGAACATATTGAAACAGTTCTCATGACAACCAAATAAAATAACCTCAAACAAATTTTGTTTAAAATATATTATATTATTTTATTTTGCATTTTCTCATTAGATTCTGCGATGGAGAAAAATGTTTCTATTCAACAGCTTACTGAGGAAAAGGAAATACAAAAAAAGTAATTTGAACAAATAATATACCTATTAAAAATACCCAATATATAAACGTAATGTTTTCCTAAATTTTTTAGAGTAGGTAATACATAATATTAAGCATTTCCAAGGAACGCTAAACTTTGCCCATTTTTATGTTTACTGCTTAGTAAATACTAAATAAGAATACTAGCATAATAAACCTTGACATATTTTTTGGTAAGGTTATAATAGCTTACACTAGAGAATAGTGCTTACCTCAGTACAGTGGCGTGTAACATAGGGTCCAAGGGTTGCTGAAGCGCAACACCTTAAATATGGGTGGGTGGGTATTGATAGAAGAAAAATAGGAAATTTGATAGGCTGGTATAACAGTATTATAAGGGCATGTCACCTAAAATTATTTGAGCAACACCAATTTTTTTTTTATGATACACGCCACTGCCTCAGTATTTTCTTAACGATCCTGTATAATGTTCTCTGAGTATTAATACTAAATTGTATCGACGAATAGTTATAATTAACATCATGTGCTTTCACATATTTTGTAAGTTCACATAAAATATTTGTATAATATCTAGTTCGGATCTTACAGAAAATGTTGCTATATTTTGTTGTTGATGAATTGTCAAGTACTCAAATGTATATAGTTATAGTCTCCTGAGTTTTGAACTGGCGAAGACGGTGCTTGATAACACTGTCCCATCCAGTGGCGTACGCAGGATTAAGGTTTTAGAGTTCCAACTCCCTCATCCTTGAACTCTTCCTTCTACAAAAAAATAAAATATTTTTCACTGTCGTAAGAAATACACAGACTAAAAAAATAATTGTTAGTTATTTTTAATAGATATAAAATAAATTGTAAAATAACATCGAGAATCAATGATTCAGTTTTTTTGTGCTGATTAAGAACATTGGTAAACGTCTACCATAATCGTAGGCATCATCGATTATTACCACGTTTATTAAGCCCTGAAGATGAGGCTCAATAGATGACCAAGTTAAATACTCAAAACGTAGACTAATTATTGAGAAACTCTATAATTTATTTTATATTATAAACTGTTTAGCCAACAATAATATTGTAATGAGGAAATATATAACCCCCCCCCCTCAAAGGGTCTGCGATTGTTCTTATGTAAGACCGTAACCGAACTAAAATCCTGCGTAAGTTACTGTGGCCTCATCTTATATAATAACCGATTGTAAAATATTGAAGAAAGAAGATTTATATCGCAAACATTTTGTTATTTTGTTGTAATAATATAGGGGTGCGATATGCTTGCAAAATTGTACTTATTCCATTGTACATGAAGTAGCAATGACAATGGGCATGCATATAGTAAAGCCTGAAGGATCGTGGGATTTGTGGTGGTGTACCACACCCATGGACTTTAAAAAAGCCAAAACTTTAAAAAAATACCAAGTAAGCCATTCTAAATACCAGCTAATATTTGATATAATATTATCATAGACAAAACGTATCGATACATTCATGCAAATAAATCTAATGTGGACCGAAACTTTTCTGACGTAGAGGGCGGTAAAAAAGCCTTTACTGTCCACTAGGCGGAAAAGGGTCATTTTCCAACGCTTCAACCCGCATCGTAAATTAAACTTTAGGTGCAAGCCTGATAAAAAAAAGTATTGAAAAACTCTTGGCAATTATGGTTTCAGCTCTTGACGGTTTTCTGCCCATAATATGTATTTAAATGCTATGTGTTATCATTACTTTAAAATATATATCACCCGATCCAGTGTGAGTAAAGCTAACCGAGTAGCTTTAGCACCATGTCTATACGTAGGTATTGAAAATATACACTCTTGAGACCAGTCTGTTTTTTATTTAAATTCTATTTAAAACATATAGGTGCTAGTTAGAAGGAATAACATTATGTAGAGTGTGTTCTTGCATATAATATAATTTAGCGATGGAATCTATACAAATAGGTACCATGTCACCCGATATTAAAGTAATCTAGGCTGAGACTTTTTTATATGGACATATTATTTGTGTTTATAATATTATTTTAATTCTAAATTCTGATATAAAATATTATTATTTTTTTTATCATTATGAATTGTAGAAGAATATAAATTTTTTTAAAGAATTTTATTTTCATTCTTAAAATAAACCATGTATTCAGTTTATTTTTACTGTCGATAATTTGAATTTATAAGGAGGCAGAGGCAATACGTTTCTGTATGTCACATAAGGCATAACTGAAATTAAAACATTCTAAACTTCAACTCTTCAGTCTTCTCACCGATTAATAAGCATAATAATATAATATCGAATCCTATAAAATATTGAAATGTATGGTAAGTAATAAATTGAACCGATTATGTAGTCTACAATTTTCAGAAGACGAATCATTTTTTGGGTATGTCAGAAATTTGTCGTAAGGATTCATTGGCTCGCAATCTCAACACAATGTCCAATAGTTTTCGAGACGATTATAACTTTTATCCTATGACGTGGTATTTACCATCAGAGTAAGATTTTTCTGATAAGTAATCGACATGCAATACATAGAATTTAATTAATTTTAGTTACATAAAATTTCAAACTTACGTGAATCAACATAAAAGTGCAACATATATTTTAAAACCAACAACAGGAAGTCGAGGAACCGGAATATACATAACGAAATCTCCGAAAAAAATTAATCAATATGAGCAAATGATTTGTCAGCTTTATATTTCCAAAGTAAACAAAAACAATTATTGTAAAACTATAAATAATAATGTATATTATTACATATTATAACATAAAACTTTAATTATGTAATAATATTATTCTAGCCATTGTTGTTAGACGGCTATAAATTTGACATGCGTGTGTATACTTTAATAGCATCGTGTGATCCACTTAAGATATACGTTTACAATGATGGTCTTGTCAGGTAAAAATAATATCTTAATATTTATTTCATCTTAAATTTTGTATGATAAATTATGACGTTCATGTATTCAACAATCAATCAAAAAATGATTTTTTACTGAATAAAATTATAATATGTTACTGGCGGATAGGCTATAGTGGCGTAGACATGATTTCTGAAAGGAGGGGGGTCAAAAAAAAAGACATAGCTAAATGGGTGGGGAAAATTGGAAAATCCCCCACTCTCTCACATCTCAAAACTTTTTACTAAGGTAATAAAAAGCCAATGGGAAGTGATCTGACTCCCACACCCCCTTGTCTACACCACTGTCTATAGGAATATAGTTGAATAAGCGCAAAGTCTAAATACTGCATTACATTGCATTCACCTCAATAGACAGCGCTGTTTAGTTTAAATTTTAAATTTTAAACCCACGATTAATCATCATTTTTGAAAATCAATTTTGACCTGATTATATTTTAGGTTGAGTTGGAATTCAAGATTCAAAATGTTTGGTTAAACTGATGCTGATATACTATAATTATTTAAGACGATTGACTTTTTCCACAATTAATTATTGCAATATTTAAAGTTAATTTGGTATCTAACATACCTATTTTACAAATTTCATACCTAGCTGTTATTTTAAAACCTCGTTGCAAAATCATTTGGTGCATTCAGAATTTTCTTTTGTGGCCCATAAACGTGTAAAATGGCTAAACATTTATTTATTAGATATATACGCTGTACGGTACTGTGTGTCTGTGTAGGTAAATAATTTTATTTAGCCTACCTCACATTTCGTTTGCAATGCGATAATGCCATAATGGTTCAATGAACAATGCAATTCAATTTTCACCATTACCGTACATGATAATTTCACAGATTAGCAACGGAACCATATGTAACGCCTACGCACGATAATGTGAACGATCGGTTTATGCACCTAACCAATTACTCGGTAAACAAATGCAATAAAATGTACATTGATAACGAACTTTTTGGAAGTAAACGGTGAGATTATAAAAATAAGCTAGAATTCGTTATTAATTTTAGAATAATACCTATATGACGTGTCGTTGAGTTTAGTCGAATTACAGCACTTGCTGATTGGCTCCATTCAGAAGGCTACGACGTGAAAAAAATATGGAACGAAATTGATGACGTCATCATTAAAACCATGATCTTGGCCTATCCGTTTGTCAACCGCAGCTATCAGTCGTGTTTCTCTGGTCATAAATACACGCCGCCATGCTTCGAGATACTTGGATTTGATATACTTTTGGATGAAAACTGCAAACCGTATCTCTTGGAAGTCAGATATATATAATATTGTTACATAATTGATGTGTTTATTTACACCCGAACTTATATTGTGCTTAGGTTAATCATTCACCAGATTTTCACACGGACACTTCGACTGACAAAATAGTGAAACGAGAACTATTGATTGATACGTTTAGGCTATTGCAGTTGAATAAGACTCTAAAAAAATTCGTTTCTGGGGAGGATAAATGGAAAATTCAACAACAAACCATCAAAGCTGATAAAAACGTTTAGTATGTTTTATTACCAACATAGGTACGTCTCCTCAGCCCCCCCCCCCCGCACCCAACATGGAATATTGAAAGTTTTTCAAACTTGTTACCTTTTATACACCATTTGAATGGATTTGCATGAAAATTTTCCACATTTATATGGTCATAATACCGAAGTTATAAATGAGCTAAAGAGGGGGGCCCCGTTGGACGTATCGCCCATACCATCCCCAAACTAAATTTTAAATTTCTTACCTTTGTACACCATTTGCATGAATTTTTTTTCCTTTAATTTTTAAAAATATAATGGATAGGCTGGTGAGACGTCCCCGTTTACATTTATTTGTGATTATTTAATATGATGATCATATAAAATAGTAAATACCACGATAGGAACTAATCTCAATGCGTTGGTAAATTATTGAACGTGATATTATAAAACTATAGTAAAACCAGTAACCACTCAATATTCCTGTATAAAGAATTTTAAAATTTTGTACGTTAACTTAAATTGTAACGTTTGATATTCTAGTTTATTTTACAATACATAAACAAATTATTTTTTTAAATTTTGTTGATCGACTATTCTAACTATAATCTTAGCCCAATAGTTGGTTCTAACTATAATCTTAGCCCAATAGTTGGTTAATAATTTTGTATAATATTTCCCATTGTGACTACCGGTTTACTATTGTACCATTTGTACCTACCGGCTACCACGATTATTAAACTGAAAATTTGTATGCAATATTGAAATGAGCTTCAAAGAAAATAAAGACAAAAATAATACCTTTAGGGTACCTCATTATAATATTGTCAATTATGTGTTTGATTTTAAAGTAATGCAATACCTAAATATTTTACTTAATTCATTTACTAATAAAGTTATTTTGTTATAAAACTTTAAAAATGATTAAATATTATGTACTTTTAGGTTAAATAATTTATTAAGTAGGTATCATATAACAATCTCCAATATTACCAATAGTTTCTACATAAAATAATGTATTGTTATATTTCGTATTAATCTGTGTAAATCATTTTTAGCAAACAAAGAATGTTAAGGTGCAAAGAACATTTTGAACAACAAAATAATGTATGGCAAAGTGAGAATATGGGTAACTATAGATTAGTGTTCTCAGAGAAAAATGCGCATTTGTATGAACATTTTTATTACTGCAATGAAAGTGCAATTTACCGACACACATGTCGTACACCATTACATCCAGAATCTGAAAAATAATTCCAGGGAAAAGTATATTTGATTATTAGGTATAACTAAATATATGGTTATTATAAACTTAAATAAATTATTATGAATATTTAAGACTCCAATATAAATGGAATGTGAACAAATCACAGTTAAAGAATGACTATATGAAAAAGACTATATTATGAACTTTAATATTATATTTACTATTTAGTAAATATTAAGTTTAAAAAAGTAGTTTTGGTCACCTCGTTTAAGAAATAAGAATAACACTGAAAACCACTGTCAAGACGTGTCAACAGATATCAACAAATAAGTAAAAACTTTGCTGATTTTGTTTCTATTCACCTGTCGTTTTTATTCACCCCGATTTACGGTGGGTACATACTGCATAATACGTATATAGGTATAATATATTATTTGTGTTATTAAAAATAATACAATATTATTTTATCATATTAAAAATTCTCGTTTAAAATGTTATAAACAAAATGTTGACAGAAAGTATTTTATAAGTTATTTTCTAAAGTTGTGTAAATATTATTATGCGTTTTTTATTATGTTAGTCATCGTACTAAACCATTAAACTCGAGTTCTCATTCGATATAAGGAAACTATTAAACATTGATATAGGTCTGTATCTGACTATAGTCAAAACTCAAAAGTCGTTACTACAAAAAACACAAAATATGATATTTCTAAATTATTCATTAGGTATACAATACATATTTGTATATTGTATACTCTACCTAAACACTGCATTGTGCAGTGTGCACCCTTGTTCCCAATGACTAATTTTCTTACAATATAAGTAACTTCAAAATGATAAAACATTTATGCTGCTAAACAGTTGTTTCATTTATTTTGAATACCAGAATACCTACTTAATTTTACATTTTATGTAACACTGTTGGAAAATAATATACATTAATGCTGTAATATTAAATGTATTAAAAAGTATATCGATTATTTACATTTTTTCTCACCACGTAATTATTTCTTTGGGTATACCAAATAGCAGACAATTAAATTATTTTGTGTAAGTAGGTATCGATGTTTACTAATTACGATTGCAGTTTAAGCCAGCGGTTCTTAACCTGTGGTCAGCGGCCCCCTGAGGGTCCTCGATACTCATGTCGGGGGTCCGCGGCAGCCTTAACACATAACATACGTCAATAAGTGACATGAGTACATTATTACAATATTGTTGGATTATAATTTATTTTTTTCATATATAATATGTAGATTCTACACCAAATAATTAAAAGTATTATTAATATTTATTAAGTAATCAGTATTTCTTGTTCATACGAAATGTACATGCGTACAACAGCACTGTAGTCTCGGTAGTCTTATATTTACTGCCACTAAATGCAGTTTATCGATCGTAGTATCGTACTCAATTATAGTTTTATATTACATTTTTATAAAAAATGAATTGTGATAAGAATAATTAGAAATGTATATGTTTTGTTATGTCTACTAATGTAATTTATAATATAAAATAATTATTATAATTTTGGTTCTGATAACATGGGATGTTTTGTAAGAAAAAGGTATTAAAAAAAAAAAATGGTAAGGGGGTTTAGCGATTTATAAAAATCTTTCATCAGGGGTCCGCAATCTACAAATGGTTAAGAACCTCTGGTTTAAGCAGTAAGTTGGTTTGCAGTACCGTATAGCAATAGGTTATATCTATGTGGCTATGCTATTCCTCTGTTATCAAACCTTTGTCCTGGAAAGGTGTCAAAGTTAAATGAACGGCTAAAATATGATGATACTCAACTATATATCTGGTACGATTAAACAAACATTTCAGATGATAAAAAATAATGGAAAATACGGCTTATGCGTACATAAGTAGGTACCTAGTAAAATTAATTATGTACGAAAATAAATCTTACACAACAGCCTCTCACTCCCATATATCTCCAGCACAGTACCTTCACCTTTGATCAAATAAAACCTCAATAAGTCATACGTAGACTATTTTTGAGTGTAAATTCATGTTTTAACCGAGTACGAACCACAGTAATATTAAAATAGATACATATTATATAATGCAAAATATTAGATTTATATTTTATAACACATAAAACCGTCGTAGTTTTAGTCGATTAGTTCACATTTTTTTTTTTTTTAATTTGATAAACCGAGGCAATATATGCCATTAGGTGTGGGGAGGGAACTATGGGGTTTTAGGTTGGGTAGCTTGGTACACGTGTGTGTTGTGTTTTGGCAGAATTTCTAATGGGGCACCAGTAGGTTTCTGAAAAAAAAAAATGGATGGCGGCACTTGTTCTCCGGACACGGTGACTTGCCCAAAGAAAAATGCCGCCCACACATTTTATTAGTACATTATATTATGATATTTCTTTTCCGTTTACCTCCCGAGATGTAAATAATTAGGTGGTGTATTCGAAAGCCCAATGTAAGTGTAAAACAAGTGGTCTATAACAAATTAATATTCCCAGACAGTGCCATTTCAGTCGTCCAGTGTGAAATGTGAATCCCATATAAAATATCCCTAGTATTATAATAATATTGACATGTATATGTCTTATGGCTGGGGGTCACTCTGTTAATTTGTCCGACACCGAGAATGTTACCATGACGTCATTGGTGCGACTATTATTATTATTATTATTATTTTTTTTTTTATCGACACATAGAGAAGCTTGAAACTCGTGAGTACGTTTCATATTTCAGTACACACCGTCCTTTATTATCCATCACTAAAAGTATTGTAAATGACGATTCTGTAGTTTAAATTAAAAATTTTAATAAAAATTTAGAAAAATGTATACTCAATAAATAATTCCTGTCTTTGAAATTTGTTTATTTTTTACACGTGTTAAAAAAGTTACCAACAGTTTAATCCTCGTCTCCTCGTATCTAATACCAAATTGACATCGACATTCTTATGTCAACTATATTCAGTAGAAACAAGACATATACATGTACCGATGTATCTGTATGTAGTGTAGATAGGTACTCTCGAATTTATATAAAATACAAACACTGAAACAGAAAACAACAGACAAAACTTTTTTACTGAAATTGTATACAAAAATGAATAGAGAATAATTATTATATTATTCCAATAATAATAACATAAACAAAGTGTTTTATGCGGTATAATGAATACAGATGGTATATGAATAACCTATATAAGAAGCTTGAAAGTTGAAAAAAAAATAACTTTATAATATCAGTTATTGAATAAATATGTTGTATACATATTACATGTAGGTACCTATATATATAATGTATATTATATTGAACACACACACGGCATTGAAAGACTCAGAAACACTACATTTTACGACACGCAAACCACTTTTATAAATTATACATTCATCATTTATTAACAACATAATTACATAAATATTATGTACCTATGGACTGTGTTGAAAATAATGAGTGTAGGTTGTTGCATTATTAGTTCACAAGTGAATATGAAATCGATACCTAGTTCATCAAATGACCATTTAATTTCGAGGGGGTCGTTCCATTCTTATATTGCCGTTTGACTGTATACCACTTTGACATACCTACATTATGTAGCCTACATATTATATAATTATACAATTTTAATTAATGCATAATACGTACAACATAACATAGGTATGTAGTTTTTTGGACCAGTAATTGTGAACCATTTTAAATTCACAAGACATTTTATATAGGTAGTTAAATTGTATGAGCATTTTAACATATAGATAAATATAGCGGCTATAGTTATACTACCCGCTAGTGTACAAAAATATATCATTCTGAAAAACATGTCTACTGAAATACATTTTAAGAAAGGTGGGTTAAGCGGATGTCACTCTGTTGTACAGTAGGTTACAAGTGGGTCACTGTAATGGATGGTGTTAAATTTGAATTCAATGATATAATATCATTGTATAAAAATACGATTCTGAGCGAAAACGGTCAGTTAGCCTGTGATATTACCACAGACTATATGACTATATAGTCTGTGATATTACTAGTATATCATATATATATAACTGCCAAGCTCGTCTACGTATTGGAGGCATTCTGTAATTATGTGGTTGACTGCAGTCATGAGAATTCACAAGAATTGCCCCTTGGTTTTTCTTCCTTTGCCATGAGGTAGGTTTCTTCCTTTGCCATGAGACCGATGCGGAGTTTGTTGATAATTAGTAATTATCTTATCTCTTCTGTTCAGAGGGAGGTTAGGGAAATATAAATAAATACATATGGACAGTGAACATGTGGTGCTAATGTGCTATATACGTAAACAGCCAAACAGGTAGGTACCAAAAAGTGTACGAAGGAACAACTTAACAAGCTTATACAAGATAGTAGTTACTGGTTTGTTCCAGATATTAGCTAAAGTAATAAGAGATGGACGGTTTATTCATCCTATCAGATACGGCTACGGCTACCTACACTCACTAAGTCATCTCACTCAGTATTCTGATAAGAAAAACCAACATCTTACTAAATTGTTCACAAAACGCCCCAGACAAAATAATTAAATATAAATGTTCACTATTGTATATTTGTATATTACGATTACCTATTAATAAGTTCACCTTCACACATTTGACAATAAATTATAAGAATCTGATAATATAACAATAGGTATACTGTTATAGTCGTATAGGGGAAGGAATATTCTGTTTCTGTATTTGAGCTGTTATTCAACAAAAGTTTAGCTATTGCTAAAAACACACACAAATAAATAACGGTATTATTGGCCAATTATAGACTCTAGCTACGCTATTTACAAATATTTACTGTAGTTATTTATTTATTGCATACTTAATTATAAAGGGACTACATTAGACTATTAGAGTGACATGCACCATCGAAAGTTGGGAATAATGAATATCGACGTTATGTTGGCAACTCACAGACAGAAAAATTTAAGAAATCGGAAATATATTAAAATTAATTAGTAGTACCTACTTACAGGCTACAAATCAGTGACGACTGACGACAAATGTTTGTCTCTGGCCCATCTTTTGCTCAATAATGAGATATAGTGGAGTTCTCGTGTAGCGTTGATGACAATGTTTTAATATTTATGTACAATACGTTTTTAATCTTTACTATAAAAGCAAGTCCAGATTTTGTGTCACGGGTTGGCTCCGAAACGGCTTGGCCGATTTTGCTGATTCTTTGTTTTGGTTAGTTCGTAATTGTCAGGACTCGGTTGTTATGATAGAAAATTTTAGGAAAATCTATCGGAAAAGTAGGAAATCTGGATGTCAAAATTACAATAGTGGCGCCATCTGTACAGAAAAAAGATAAGCTAAATAATAATATATTTTTGTTTATTGTAAGGTTGCTATTGGTTATGATTGTTGTAGATTTAGTTGTTAATTTTGAAGAATTTTATTAAAATAAAAAGAGAAAATCAAACCTTGGCCTCTAAATAAATGGTCTTAAAAGGAAGCGCTTATCTAGGAACAATATAGTTGAAGATGCAATTAATATCATGTCCGCTGTATGAGAATTAAGTAAAAACAAAAAACTTTTTATAACTTTGATAATACAATTTAGAGTTAAATTATACAATTATGAACAAACGGCTATAATATGACATAAGCACCAATGGTGCAACATTTTTATATCATTTGCGCCAAAATGAATATTTTATATGTATAAATAGTTATTAAAAAATTGTCAATAAATATAATAGAAATTAATAAATTATAATTTTAATAAATCAGTTGATTATTTCGATCTTATAAAAAATTGTCAATAATAAATTGTTAAAATATAATATACAGTTCTAAATGTAATATACTAATATCTATTAAGAGTGGCACACAGGTATCTAGGATTTTTGTGCTTTCGTACCACAGAATAGTCTGTGTTCTTTTTTTTCTTATCTCATTTTGGCGCTTAGTATGTCTTCCACCACTACAAACAGCACGGTGTCAGCAATCTGCCGCAGGTAGATTGCCTATTGATAATATACTGCTGCGAAACTCAAGGGATAACGCCTGTCGAGATGGCTATACATTAAAATATAATATCATTTACACTTAAAAAGATATTGCTTCAACATTATATTACACCCAAAAGGAGTTAAACAATCAGAATTTTTTTTCCCGATTAACGGAAAAGTATTAAGACAAGTTTTTCACAGTTTTAAACTACTCTGCATATGCAGTTCAATTACTCTTCATATAAAAAAAAAAGTTGAAAGATAGATAGACAGGATTTGTGGAGCCATAAAACAGCCCTACAATTTGCAAACAACTATCCACGGGGGCAGAGCATGCGGGTGACAGCTAGTATTATATAATAATATTATGATTTTATCATTGTACCTATAAGAAAAACGTTCTGAGTGTAGATAGTCAGTCGGCTTATATGCTATTATAATTATATTATAATATATATCATAATTTATATATTACACTAGCTCTCCGAGCGTCGCTGGGGGACACCCCCAGACCCCCGTCAGCGGACCCCGAGTGTTGTCGATTTCGGAAGCAGCGGTGGTCTCGTGGTGTGGTCGTGGGTCTCAGCCGACGCGGTGTATGGGTGATGTGGAGGTCTGGTGATAAGGATGTGTGATAAGGCTAGGACCATTGCGGTTCGACGTGGTAGCCTGTGGTAGCCAGGGCAGAGTCTTTGACAGAGTCTTTTCGACGACGCCGCCGGAAATTCGAAATTTGATAAAAAAATAATATAGTAATTTTTGTGGGTATCTAGCAGTTCGGTCACCTAGAGTGACGTTCGCCGTAGTAATAGTATTTGGGGTCTAGCGGGTCAATCACGTTCCTCGACTTTGGTCGTAGTCACCCTTTAAGACAATATTCGACGGTTGGGGCACGTCATCACGTATGCAATCCGACTGCGTCGAATCGCGGACGACGTTCATTACTGTTACCGAAAAAGCAAAAAAAGTAATAAATTACTTGAAAAGTATTTAAAAAATTTCGGACGTCCATGCAAATCATATAGCCGCCGTATTTTTTAGGGTGTCTAGCAGGTCAGTCACCTCGAATGACATTCGCTATAATAATAGGAGTAGGCTATCCGACTTGGACGCATAGCGGACAATGTGCGACGGTCGGGTCACGACATCACGTATGCAATCAGACTGCGTCGAATCGCGGACGACGTTCATTACTGTTACCGAAAACGCAAAATTAAAGGATAAATTACGTGATGAAAATTCAAAATATTTCGGTTGTCCATTCAAATCATATAGCCACCGTCTGATTTTTGGTGTCTAGCAGGTCAGTCATCTATGTTATCCGGGTAGGCAATGTGCGGCCGGGACAGCGTCCATTGCAGTCACCGACAACGCAAAATTAAGTAATGAAATACGTGAAAAAAAATTGAAAACATTTCGTAAGCAATCCGACTACCGAGTCACCTTCCTCGACGTAATTACGCGAAAATATGTTTTGGGGTCTAGCAGGATCTAGGGTCTAGCGTCGGATAGCGGACAACGTGTGACTTCTGACGCAAAATTAAGTAATAGGTCTCGTGCAAAAAAATTGGTATATGTTTTGGTGTCTAGCAGGTCAGTCACGGCGGCCGTGCTACCTATCTACCTACCTACTGAGTTCAGAACGCGATATTCGAGAAAAAAAAAGGAACCTTCGACGCATGCATTTCGATGCCTGAATATAGTAACACCTACTCGACGGTGGTCGAGTAAATGTAGAGGGGAACGCGAATAAGTCATCAACTGGGATTGCAGAAGTGTCGAAAAGGGATAAAACTGGAATTTTAGAAAAAAACGGCAAAAAACGACGCGATGCATATATTTAGCGTTACCTACTCTCGTTTCCGCCCCGGGACTCGTATCTGCAAAAGTACGGCCGCGTGCCGGCTGTAAATTTAGCGGGGAACGCGAATCAGATCCAAACGGGGAGGGCGATACGACCGAAACGGGCTAAAACTCGAATTTTTGAAAAAAACTGCAAAAATAAGAAAATCGAACTCTTCGACGCATATATTCACGCCCGTGTATAGTAATAAATAGTATCAAGGACTGCTTTGACGGGGAACGCGAATAAGTCTTCGAAGTCCGTAGAGGCGGTAAAATTCGAATTTAAAAAAAAAACCGAAAATTTTCGTTAAATACGATAAGACGGAAGTGATAGCGAAACGACGAAAAAAAAAAAAAGTGAAAAAAAATTCAGATTTAACACGGCCGCCGCAAATTATCGAAAATCCCGGGGGCCGGGTTCGAAACCACAGCCCTCGAGTCCCCTGTCCTAACGCCTAACCAACCTAGCCACCTACTGAGATGAAATTCATAGTCAATTGTATGACTCTTAAGCCACGTCACCGTGCACGCGTATACCCTATCGGTGTGGCGGTGCGGATTTAACTGTCCCTATCGGGGGACCCGAACTCCTCCCCTGGGGGTGATAGGGGGTCCGGGTTTGCGGGGGCTGGTCGGCGCCCTCGAGAGCCGCTAGGGTAGCGTCGAGGGGGCAAAATTTTTTTCCCGGAACTCTAGGAGCAACCGTTGGGGAGTTACGGCCGAAAAACCGTGGGGACCGTAGGGGGTCTTCTGGCTGGACTTTAAAAAGCGATAAGGAGGAGTGATAACGCCGCCGCGATTTCCCGCCATCCGTTCCATTGTTCACTATAGCAGTTCGGATTTAACACATAGGCGGCGCCACTCGTGTTTCTGTTTTAAAGATTTAGATTATAACCCATAATATTATTATTATTAGTTATTATTGTTTAGTTCGTTAGTGAAAAAACATAATATACTTGCGCTTATACGGTTTTATTTTCATAATATGTCACCAAAAAAATTGCGTGCTATTTTAACGAATCAATCTAGACGATCGGGTAAAATGTCTTTAAAAAGACGAATGAAAGGAGTTCGTAATGGTAATAAGAATTGTAAAATTGTGAGGTAAGTAATAAGTACCTAATACTGAATATTATCACCGAATTTATGACTGTATTATAATACTTATTCATTATTTTTTTCTTATCGAATTAAAAAAATAAAAAAAAATAGTGAGGATATCAATAAGCAGACAAAAAATGTATTTTTTGAATCGTCCACAACTGAAGCTGCAGATGGATCACTTCCAGGACCATCATTTGAAGTATACAATACTCCAATGTATGATGATTTATTTGGTGAGCAATCAACAAATATTATTGCTGATTCTCCTATATTAGAACCAGATGATAAATCTCTTCCAGGATTGTCGTTTGAAATAACTAATACTCCTGAGTATGTAATATTTAGTATGAAATCTGTTTTAACAAATACTGATTTATAACTAATTATCATTTGTATATATTAATAGTTATAGAACAACAACAGAAGTATGTTCTTTAGGTCGTCGAATAGTGGACATATTCTACATATTTGAACAAATTAAAAAATGTATCCACGAAGGCGGTTTCGGATGTACTTTCATGGATATGGAGTTTGTACGTGAAATACGTTTTGGTCTAAGGTCGCAATTTCAATTCACATGTAAAATGTGTAAAATTAACATCAAAATTGAGTCTGAAAAAAAGGTCCCAGAGACATATTTACCTGTAAATTTAGCCGCGATCAGTGGTTCAATATCAATCGGAATAGGATATTCACAACTTGAGGAAATATTAGCTTCCACCGATATTCCATGTATGAGTAGTAGTACATTTTTATCTAGTCAAGAAGAAATCGGTGACAAAATTCATTGTATTGCCCAAGAAGCAATGAGATTAGCCGGTGAAGAAGAAAGGCGATTAGCGATAGATGCAAATGAATTAGATATAGATGGTATACCCATGTGCACAGTTGTAGCTGACGGTCAGTGGTCAAAACGTAGCTACAAAACTAAGTATGATGCTTTGTCCGGCGTGGTAAATACAATAATTCTACAGTTATACACTTATACCTACTTTTAATAAAAAATAATTCAAAAGTAATTTATTTTAAAGTAATTACCTACTATTGTGTTTTTACAATTTGCAGGCTACAATAATTGGATATAAAACCAAAAAAATCTTATTTATTGGTATAAGAAATAGATATTGTTTAATTTGTCAAAGATCGAAAAATTCAAAAAAATCAGTTCCGAAACACACTTGTTTTTTAAATTGGAACAATGCTTCAACAGCGATGGAGGCTGATGCTGTTGCCGAAGGGTTCAAACGAAGCATTGAATTACATGGCTTAAAATTTAATAAATTAATTGGTATCTTATTAAGAAATCTACTTATCTACTTATAAAAACTATTTGAAAGTGATAATAATTAATAGAATTAACTAATATTATTTTTTACAGGTGATGGTGACTCTAGTGTCAGCAAAAGATTGTTGGAAATGAGACCGTATGGTCCTAATTTCCACATTGAAAAAAATTGAATGTAGAAACCATTTACTAAGGAATTATGGTACAAAACTGGCTGCTATTGTTAAAAATAGTAAATTCCCAATACCATTGCGAAACCATATTACAAATAATGCAAAGCGATTTAGATCTGCTATCACTAAAGCCATAGACTATCGGAGTTCATTGAGTAATCAAACGAAACATCAAAAAGTCTCCGGTGAGTAATAACAATATTGATTTATATTCTTATATTTGTATAAGTTAAACGATACAGCCGATAAAAGGAAATTTTAATTGCATCGAAATATAAACTCGTCACAAACTAACACATATTTTGATATAAATTCGAAAATAAATGGGTGGCTCTGTTATATGTTAGGTTTGAATGAGTAATAAGCAATGGGCACGCCACTGGATTTAAACTTTAAAATGTACTTTGTCACTGTTATGAAAGTGTTAAAATGTTATTCAATGATTGTAGGTATGATATGATTGATATGTCATATGAAAATCGATTGTTAGTGGAGAAAACGGAGGTGTCTGTCTCTTTTTTTAAGGCTATTTTATAATTTATTTATATTATTATTGTTATACGGCAAACATTATACAGGAGAATTTGCCAGTGTTCCAAAAAAAATATTCACTAAACAGTTTAAATTAAAAAAATAATTTGTTTTTCTAATTTGAATAACAGAAGTTTGTATATCCATTTCATTATTGAAAAAAAGATAGGTGTTAGCATGCCTGACGCATGGTGAACAACACATTTACCTTGTATAACTGTATATAGGTACTATATTATAATAATTATTATCCAATTGGCTACCATAAACTTTAAATTGAAGATTAAAGCATTTTTTCTACTCCAAAAAGTGATGATAATCACAAAAGTAAATAAATAACAATATAAGTATATTAGTATACTAATAAGTTATAAGTACATTATAAAAATAATAATACACATATTAGGTACTCGTACTTACTCCATATTGTGTTACCAATTATCTACATTCCTAAATCCTAAGTGATAATTTGTGTTTTACTATAATATAATATTAATATATATTTAATTTTATTCTATATAGGATTACGTAAAGATATTACAAATAGCTTTTGCCATATTATGGGTAGTCATAAGCATTGTGAAAAATATTTTTGTAATGGAAACAAATCAAATGAACTTGATTTGTTAGATGACGCGGAAAAATGTGGCCTAGTAAGAGAAATAAATCAAATAGTGGGACGACTAGTAATGCATACTGAAAGTTTATTGTTAAACGTGGACAATAATGTGTGTGAACAATTCAACAGTATTATAAATAAACACTTGTGTGGAAAACGGATCAATTTTTCATTACGAAATTCGTATAATACAAGAATTGAGTCTGCTGTTGTATCATATAATACTTCAGGTCAATTTTTACGTTCATTACACAAACATGCAGTCAATGAAATTAGTCCTGGTAATTTAGTAAAATGTATATGTTATAAAAACTAGTTACATATTATGCCAATATTGTTATAATTTATAGGTCATGTAGGAAAGAAATTTTTAAAATCCAGAGAAAGGAAAGCAGCAGCACTTAAAAAAAGAAGGCAGTTGTTTCCTAAGAAAAAATTGATTTTGAAAAAATCACGCGGTGCAGATGAACATTACGGCTTAGCTGAACCTCTTCTAGATGAATACTCTTTACATGACATCGAAGAAAAAAAAACATATTTTTTGCATTCTATCACACTGAATGAAAATGCAAGGCAACAGTATCGCACTGTGAGTACATTAGTGTAGTAACTAAAAATGCATGATTTTGAGAAAATCGAGTTTTTAAGTTTTTCATATCTTAAATCACTGATAAAAGAAAAAGTATTTTATTTAAATGTTTGAAACTTTTGTATTATATAATATTATTAATTATATTAAGTGTTTTAAACAAATTTACTGTTTTTAAATACTATTAAACAATGTTTTTTATCAATTAAATAATTTTTTTTTAGTTACTACACTATTGTATTTTAATATTTACTTTAAAATGCCTATTAGAATGTAGAATATAACTTAGTAACTAAAAACATTAACAAAAAAACTCAGTTGTATTTTAAATGAAGTCCTTTTAATTAAAATTATAAAAAATCAAACATTTATGATTATTATACTTAGTGAAATACTTATTAAATAAAAATTAAAAAACCTTAAAATAATTTTTTTTTATAGTTTTTTTTGTAGTATTTTTTTTTGCTGGAGCAACTTTCTTGATGTTTGATTTGATTTGACTACTTGATTTTGGTCTGGTACTTTCTTTATTTTCAGTAGATAATTTGTCATAAAACTCATGATACTGCTCTGGAATTAAGTTGGAATGACATAAAGAAAGTAAATCTTGTTTTTTTGCAATTGATATTTTTGGTGGTTCTGTATAAGCTTGTTTCATAATTATGGTACTTTTTTCAGGGTAAGATTTATTCCGTTTACTGTAACTGCGTATATCAATTGCTTTAAAATCAGGTTGGGAAAAATCTGTCTTATAATGTACAATAAATGGTTTTTCTTTTTTAACATTCACTTCTACAATGTCACCCATCAAAAATTTTTCTCCTTGCTCATTAACATTAAAAATTTGTTCCAAGTTCATTACATAAAGTAGATAGGTCGAAGAAATCTTTTGTATCCATTTCAGTTGTGGTATACGGTTTTCCATTTTTTTTAGCCAATTTAATTATTGAAACCCACTGTGCTGGAATATACACTGGACCACTTTTCAATGCACGTTGCTTTTGTGTCTCAATACGACTGTGCATAGAATCAACTAGCATTTGAGTATGACCATTAGTTAAAAATTTGTGAGTTATCTCTAGTACATCTAAGAACATCACAATATACATATATATATATAAACTGAGTAAATAAACCGGTTTTTATTCTGACCATTACAATTATCAGAATAAAATATTAATTTTTTATCTTTATCTGTTACAAATGTTTCAATAAATTTAATGATACAACTGCCTATTTCTACAGCTCCTCTATTACCAGTACTCTCATTCCATACAAAACAATGCCCTTCTTTAGTGTATGAATTAAAAACTGTAAAATTGTATGTAGAAAGTCTTCTCTTATAATAAAAAGATGATACTTCACCAGATGGTGTTGGCAATACAGCTTGTAGATCATAAAAATATACTCCTATATTATATTTATTAGTGCTTATTGCAGTAGTATCTTTAATAATTTCATTTCTAGCATTTTCTTTGGCCTTAATATGTTTTTCAAATTTGTTTATTAATTTTCTTCAGATTTTGTAGTTGTATTTTTATACTCTTCACAAACAGCACATTGATCTTTCTTAGGATTGAAAAATCCAATACTAAATTCATGATTGAAGATGTCTTTGTAAGTATGTTTTTTCACAGGTTGAAGAATCGAATTATCAGAACAAAAAGTTAAATACATACCATACATTTCAGAAAGTGTTAAGCTACCATCAATAAAATCTCTGGTAGTAATCTATGTTATTTTGAGATGATACACTAATGCACCAGTATTTTGGAACATACTTTTGTGAATTATAGTAATAACTCAAAATAATACACTACTGCATGGATTGAATTTATTTATTTCCTTTAATGTTGTACCATATTATATTGTTTAACGCTTTTAATTTTGCCAGTACGACATAATACACTAGTGCATTGCAAAGAATGCTATTTTTACCATAAGAAAACATGTATAACTCAAAATCGTCATTTTTTGAGTTACTACACTAATGTACTAACAGTGCGAGTTGGAGTTAGAAACAAGAGAACAAGCAGCATGTCAAAAATGGCATATTGAACGAAAAAACCGTCTTACTGCTTCTAACTTTGGCCGAATTTGTAAACGAAGATCAACAACCTCGTGTAAGTCTTTGGTTTATGATTTGTTGTACAGATATTTTTCTTCAGCCGCAACTGAATATGGAAAATCAATGGAATCAATCGCTATACAATGTTTGGAAACTAAATTAGGTCAAAAAGTTTCTTCTTGCGGTCTAATAATTGATCAATCTATTCCATACTTTGCTGCTTCACCAGGTAATACATAGTCTATAACCTTTTATAAATTATAATACATTCATATGTTTAATATAATACAAAGACATTTAATTATAGACATGCACACCTATCAATAATTAAATAAAAAATGTTTACATGGTTTCTTGTCGTTACAAAACAAAATGTAAATAAATGTATATATATCATATATATTTAATTATATTCTGTATCCTTATAATTTTTTTTAATTTTTACTTTTTTTAATGAAAACATACAGTTTTAGTTTTATATTCTAAAGCTGAATATTATTCTTTGTATTTCGGTACTTAAAAATCGAAGTTAAAAGTTCAGATACGTGGATGTGTATAAAAAAAAAGGTGGGCTAATGGGTGTCGCTCTGCTGTACAGTAGGTTACAAGTGGGTCACTGTAATGGATGGTGTTAAATTTGAATTCAATGATATAATATCATTGTACAAGAAAAACGATTCTGAGCGAAGACGGTCAGTCAGCCTATGGTATTACTAAGTAGTAAGAAGTACCTACCTATATTTTGATGATATTATTGTTAATTAAAGTAATTTATATAAAACCTATTTACGTGGAACCTTGTTTTACATTTTCAGTCTTTAGATATAAAAGTTGAACATTTTATAAATTTTTAACTACAAAATAATCATAAAATTTAAAATTTGATAAATTTTGTCATAATTAGAACTTTAAATGTTATTAAAAAATAATTGTACCTGTATTTTTAATATTTTCTACTGCTATTGTAGACATATATCAGGAGCCTTGTATTATATTTTCACGCATTTTCATCCAACAAATAAAATTTTATTCACACTTATTATAGAAAAAAAAAAAAAGAAAAACTGACAATGTCCGTAAACAGCTAAAAAACGAGCTTAATTTTTTTTTTTAATGGCGCTTTTGAAAACTACTGGACAATTTTTACTTTTCAACCCCAGAGTACCAATTAGATTCACTTTCCTATCAGAAAAAAAACTATTGAAGAAAATCTATGCACTTTTACTGTTCTAAAAGAAGATGACAGACACAAAAAAAACACATCATCGTAAAGTCAATACATAATTCATCGCTCCGCTCAGAATCTTAAATATTGTAATATATATATTATATATTTAAAAATGTTATTTTATAACTACTTGAAACCAAGTAAAAAATGTTTTCAAAAAGGTTAACACTTTTTGAAATAATTAGTGTGTCTTACGTTAAATAGATCAGTAGGATACAGTATAGTATATTTTTTATACATTTAGTCATGTATTTACATTTTTAATTAATAGATGGACTGATTGGAGATGACTGTCTGGTCGAAGTTAAATGTCCTTATTATGCTAAAGATTATACAACCATCGTTGATGCTATAAATGACAAAAAAGTATGATATAATTATGTATATTATATCATAAATAAAAATACCAAATTTTAATGTACCTACCTTATGTATAATAAAATCTTACATTTTTCAGATAAAATTTCTTAAAATTAATAAAAAATCTGATGTACCAGAATTAAAGAGAACTCATGATTATTATTATCAAATTCAAGGGCAATTGCATATAAGCAAAAAAATGTATTGTTATTTTGTTGTATTTTCTGAAAATTGGATACACATCGAAAAAATTGTATACAACGATGAATTTTGGCAAAACGAAATGTGCACTAAGTTAACAAAGTCAGTATTCAAAATATTATTATCAAAAAAAAAAATAGTAATAATAATAAAACTATTATTATACTATGATTACAAATAAAACACTATACCTATACACGATTATTGAATAAATTATTTTAAGACAAGTATACCTATAATATACCTATAAAAAGTTTTATATAAATAAGAAATTGTCTAATAATTTTTAAATAATAAATAATTGATTTTAGGTTTTATCTAGACTGTGTGTTACCGGAAATAGTAATACCTCAGTATGGCAAACGATTACTAATTCAAGACATAAAGGATCCAAAAGAAAAAGATATTGTATTATGATTATTTTATTATTATATTTATTTGATGAGTTATAATGGCTATATTAGTATATTACTATTATATTATTATATATTAATATTAATATATGTATTATTATTATTATTATTATTATTATTATAATATTATAATTATGATCTAACTAGTATATTATTTATATATTAGGCCAACATTTGGAATATATATAGTATAATAATTTTATGGATCAGATATGGTGACGGCTTAAATAGTATTTGAATTATTATTTTAATTAGGCAATCGTTTTATAATATGATAAAAGCAAAAAAATAAAATAAAAATTATAACGTAAATATTGTCAATGTCAAATTAATTAAAAAGAGCACTTCATGAAAATAATTTTTCAACAGTTTTATACTGATCATCGATATTTTTACATGGGAATTGGGAGAACGATTGGGAACATACGTTTAGGAACACATTTTTTCAGACGTCATCCAAAATGAATACAACGTTATTCGGGTATATCATATTTTTAAAATAATATCACGTTTGGGTACCAATACGTTTATAGATGTGAACAAAACTCAACTTCCTATATTATTATATGTTTAAAAATAAATAAGTAAATACATCAATACATATAATATCTACTAATCAAAACTATTTGAAACGTTAGGTACTAGGTAGGTAATACGTATAATGTAGGTACCTATTATACCTATAGGTATATGAGATTAAATTATCGTACGAGGTACGATAAGTAGGTACCTACTTCAGGTCACCTATAAGTTATTACTTAAATTTACTGAAAAATCTATTTCATCGTAAATCGTAATGAATTTATTATTTTACATGTACCTACCTATTTCAAAAAGTAATTAGGTTATAATTATATAAATCGAGTTATGTTGTATATGATGGAGTCGGGTTTGTACGAACTACGCTTTGTTTATTAGTCGAAATATTTCATCAAATAACTACTACATAAGCTTTAATTAATAAATAAATTGCGAATTGTCATTGTGGATTAGAAGCAAGCGCGCCGCGTGCCAGTACATGAGAAAATATAAGTAATACAATTTACGCACGCAGGTACGTAATGGTCAACTGCATTGACATCTGACGCGAAACGTTCAAAACGACCGTTCGTGAAATAATAATGTACTTCTTCTGCGATTACGAAGCGTAGACCCAGTCGAGTAGACGATGGGCGTGGTTACGGCCTGCCGCGACGGCGGCGAGACGGCGCACAACGCCATCTCTTGAGCGTTGCATAAGTTTAACTTTTACCACGACGGCCTCTTAACGACCTGTTGGTGAGCGTTTATGTAGAGGTGGAGGAGTAATGTCAATAAATATTGATTATTTGTATTACATATTTTTATATAGGCTTTAGGCTCAGATGTTTTGAATAAATTAATTGCAAATATTCTGGATGGCAAAACAATGTACAGTGATGGAATTAGAAGATTTGCTTTAACACTACATTATTATTCACCAAAAGCGTATGAATATGTGCGAAATTCTTTTTCTAATATCTTACCACATACAAGAACACTGCGTCGTTGGTATACTGTTGTGGATGGAAAGCCTGGTTTCACCCAAGAGTCGTTGGATGCTATTCAGTGTAAAGAGTGAAATCACAACAAGGACCCGTTTACTGTAACATAGTAGTAGACGAAATGTGTGTAAAAAAACATATAGAATTGGACACTTGCCAGAATGTTTATGGTTATGTTAATATGGGTATGGATTATGAACTTGATAATGACGACATACCTCAAGCAAGAAATGCCCTAGTCTTCCTTGTAGTAGGATTGAATGGTTATTGGAAATTGCCAATAGGGTATTTTCTTATTGACTCATTAAATGGTACAGAGCGTAGTAATTTGCTAAAAACTGCTATTGACTTAGTAAAAGATACTGGTGCATACTTGAAATCCGTCACTTTCGATGGAACGAATGTAAATACAACAATGTGTACTTCTTTAGGAGCAAATTTTAACCTTGATTCTAATACTGCATTTTTTTCTTCTAATCATTCTAAAGATGAAAAAGTTTTTTGTTTTTATGACCCATCACACATGATAAAACTTGTTAGAAATGCATTTGGGGATAAAAAAACTATTGTGAATGGAAATGGTCAAAAAATTAGATGGGATTATATACAAAAACTTTACCAAAAAGAGAACTGTGAAGGATTGAGGGCGGCTACAAAATTAACAAACCGACATCTTCATTATTACAATGAAAAAATGAATGTTCGCCTTGCAGCTCAAGTCCCTAGTAACAGCGTATGTGATGCACTTTTGTATTTAAATGGTTCTGACCCAAATTTTGAAGGATCCTTAGCAACAGCTGAATTCTGCCTTATTTTCAACAATGCTTTTGATATTTTGAACTCACGAAAACAGCTGTCAAATAAACCATTTAACAATTCTATTAATGAAAACACATTCGAAAAAAATATAGTGATTTTTTAAAAGATTTTTCTTTTTATGTACAAGGGTTATCTTTTGAGGATGGTACTAAAGTAGTACATTCTCAACGCAAGACTGGTTTTGTTGGAATGATTCTTGCCATAAAAAATGCTCTTGAGTATTATAAAATACTAAGAGAAGAAGGCAATATGACCTATTTATTAACTTACAAACTAAGTCAGGACCATCTAGAGACTTTTTTTTAGTGCAATTCGTAGTCGAGGTGGTTTCAATGATAATCCGACATGCTTGCAATTTCAAGCAGCTTATAAACGATTACTCGTCCATAATCAAATATCTAGTTCCATGCTAATTGCAGAGCTTTGGACAGTACTGCTATAATACCTGTTTCACATGAAAATGAAAATTCTTTAAATAATATTAACAATTCAAATGACTTTACTGTAGATAAAATCAACTTAGACACATTATCTTTATATGTTGATGATGTTTGTTCATACATTGCTGGTTTTGTGGTAAAAACACTAGAAACAAGAATAAATTGTAAATCATGTAAAATGCAGCTTCAATATGATTACCATGAAAGTCATTTGAGTATAATCAAAGATAGAGGGAGTCTTAAAAAGGCAAGTAAAGATGTTATATCAATATGTAAGATATCAGAGAATATATTTCGACAACACCACACATCATCTATAATAAAAACAAAAAATAATTTTCCTCTTATAATTAACAAAGTTAAAAATGTTTTACACACGAAATTCAATATATTTGAAAAAATGGAATGTGTATCTATTGATCCAAGTACCCTACTCGATGGCATTCAACAATTTGATACACATAGAAATATATTAATAGAAAATGTAATAGAAAATATATCAAAATAAGACTATTCCACGAGGCTAGAAAAACCAATGACGTTCTTAAAATTAGGAAAAGACTGAAAAAAATTTCACATTTTAGAAATGAGTAACGAATAAGATTAGATATTTTTTAACAATTTAATTATACTATATTTTATACTTTTAACAATATTTGGTAACTATTATTATTAATTTAAGAACATTTTAATGTTGTGTAGCTATGTTGTAATTATATATTTTTAATCACATTTTTAGGTATTAAGATTGTCTTTTTCATTATTAATTTGTATAGGTATTGTATATTATTTGTATTTTGATTTTTATAAATATTGTTGTTAACAACGGCCTTTTGCTGGAATTATATCATATTGTATTGTATCATAATATAACATATTATATTATATTATATTAAATTTTAATACATATACATTATATTATTTTTAAACGAGTCGCAAAGATCAGCCAATATATACTACATAATAGTTCTTTAAACTTTCAACTTACTTCAACTTAAGAGTAGTAACTTACGACAGATGAATTATTTTAGTGTTCTGTCTTCTGCGTTGCCAGCACGATTGCCACGATTTAAGATATACTTAAATATATCGTATATAAATATATACGTATATCTTAAATCGTGGTTGCCAGTCATTACTTATTAGTTAATGGCAGTTATAGAAATATAGAATATTATCTATGATTATTGTACAGATAAAAAAAAATATTTTTGTTATCATAAATTTTTTTTTGATACCAAAATAATGGTTTTAACCAGAAGTATGGTAAATCTGGGGCTCTTCTGGCAGGCCACCCCATAAGCGATTCACATAGGCATGTCCTATCCATTATGTATTATCTATGATTATACGTATGCCCTTATCTGCGTTACCTTTTTGCCTATTGTTGTGAGTTTTTTTACTTATAAAAGGTTATATTCGAATTCTCGATAACATTGTCTACAGTATATATATTATATATATCATGTATTTATATAATATATTTATACCTACCTACATTATAAGGTAAACGGGATTTTGGAGTTTTTTGGAGTGGGAATGAGACATTTTATAAGAATTGAATATCTAATAAAAATGTTTTACCGTTTGTGGTTTGTCTGTTTTTCAACTTCGTTTGAACAACATCTAGCATACTTAGCTATCCGCTAACAAGTCTTACCGATATTCATTTAATGCCGTTGTTTAGAACAACACTTCTGCAGATATAAGGTAAGTTTTTGTAGTTCATTTTAATATTATAATTTATAAAATAAGTACGTATTCAAATATTTTAAAAAATCAAATAAAATAAAAAATCGAAGAATTCACTCTGCTGTATAGTCGGCGTCGGTCATTGAATCTAGCGTCTAGGTAATTTCATATTATAGTGTCGTTTTTTACCAATTACCTTGTAATGTACTATAATACTAATGTATGTGTTAAATTAAAATTACATATTTCAATATTAAATCATTTTTTCACGAACAACGATTCTGAGTGGGGAGGGTGTATGACACATTGACACCGTTTCGCATTATATTAATGCCGATATTTTATTAATTTATTTTTCAATTAGTAATATTATACAGAAAGTTTGACACGTTTAAGGCATTAAGTTTAAAACAAATGTTTAAAATGTGAATTTTTATTTTATTAAATCTACCTTTATTATTCTACCTAGTCCGCCGAAAGAAAGTTCATTAAAAACCGTCCCGCTAACAAAAGTGGTAAACGGACGTTTCGCCCCCGCCAAAAAAACCAGTACACGGACGATTCGTCCCCGTCAATTATTGAAATAGGTCTTTTCGTCCCTAAGAGTTATTAGCGGGCAAATGTAAACTGGGCCCGAAGTTACCTTTTTTGTTGTAAACTGGGCCCGAGAATTTTAGGTAATATAAATAGGTAGATTGTAATCTCGGCCCGGAAATTTCAGGTGGTAAAATAAATCGATTGTAAACTCGGCCCGAAAATGTCAGGTGTCAGATTCTATGTTTCCTCCTGAAATGTGGGCCAGTGCATCAGTTGAAACGTATTTAACAACAAATGCATGTGAATCATTTCATGAGCATTTTAATTCAAGTTTTAATTCCACTCACCTCAATATATATTTCGTCATTTCAAAATTAAAAAAGTACAAACAGAAACGTACATTAAAATCAACAGCCTAGATGGACCATTTAAATTCCAAAATATAAAAACTAAAAAAAAAAAAAGAACTCTTAGAAAGAACACTTACAAAATATAAAAATAAAGAAATATCAGTGAGTGAATATGTAAAATACATGGCTTTTTACTTAAAAAACTAGATTTATATATTATTATACTAAAATTTTTCACTCATTATATACACTACAATTTTACTTATATATTTTTTATTATATTTTTACACATTTTTACACTTATAAATTTATATAATTACATTTATAATTATTTTATTATCAATATTATAACATTTTAATTACATTTTTCATTTAAATAACGAATTTCATACTATGAATAATAATATGAAACTGAAAATAATTTTTGAAGGATAATGAGAACCGCCTCGTGGTGTCCTCTGGGTAATGCTAAATGTTTCTCAAAAATATTATAAGAAAAATGATGGTTTTTACACCTAAATCATTTTCACCTGAAAAAAATCGGGGCCGAGTTTACATCTAAATAATTTTAACCTGAAAAAAACCCGGGCCGAGTTTACATCTAAATAATTTTGACCTGAAAAAAACCCGGGCCGAGTTTACCATCGACCTTTTGAAAATGTTTTTTCCTCGGGCCGAGTTTACAATCTCCCTTATTAGCCATAGGACGTTTGGTCCCCGGTATACTTTGATAATCTAAATACCTACATTAATTTTTAATGAACAATTTAATCTTTAAATGACAATACTACAAAATATACAAATACATAATCAATATTCATACAATACAATTTCAAATAGTCAAAATTTATATACATCACAATATTGTATTAAGTCAACACAAATTGTAGTAAAAATTCCAAAGAAAGTCCATTAAAAACCGTCCCGCTAACAAAAGTACGGTTTAATTATTATATCAGAGTGCGGATTTTTATGTATATATTTATTTATAAGTTATTTATATGTTTATGTAAACAATATTATACTTTGGTAGGAATTGGTTGGGTTGAGCACCAAGCTAAAAAAGTAAAAACTATTTAGGGTTCGATATAACATTTCATTGTGAATTTGACCATAAAAAAAAAAACAATTATTGAAAAATGTGAACAGCAAAATTTGTTTCCTGACCCCAGGTTTTTTTTATACTACAGCTATATTGTAAATCTATTATTGTCAGTATATTAACTACCTACATGATTATAAGTTTGAAAAAAAAATAAAATTAAATAAAAATAAATTTCACCAAAAGTGTGTAATGCCATATTTTAATTTTTTTTTTTTTTTACTTAAAGAATAAGGCTTCAACATCAAAGGTTATTAGCCTGACAATATTTTACATATATGTTTCTTAAAATTAGATATTCAATTTATAAGGTTATTACAGAGTTTACAATTTATTGATAATATTGGTAATATTTAGAAATTCTATGATTTTTGACGTGTTATGTTCTTCGAGTGCTTCTACAACGTTGGGTGGTATGTTGAGGTGTACAATATGCATTCCTCCACTATATTATTTTTAATGGTAAGTGCTTGATTGCATGTGTCGCATCTTGGTTGGGGCTCTTTGCTGATAAGGTATGAGTGTGTGAGTAAGGAATGTCCAATTCTGATGCGGGTGATTGCGGTGTCTTGATGTCTGTTAAGATGAGGGGAGGTGTACCACTTTTTGATAGTTTTTTTGATGTTTTGAGTTTGTTAGATGGTGGTATTAAATTCCATTGATTTTTCCAAATTGAGAGGATTTTTTTATTAATAGAGTTTAATATGTCATTGGACTGGATGTTATTTAAAGTGGGGGTTGGAATATTTTTTGTTGCAAGATAAGCATCTTTGTCAGCTCTTTCATTTCCTGCAATGCCAGTGTGGGAAGGGACCCACATGAATTCTATATTTTTATTTGTTTCAATTAATTTTGTTTGGATATTTAGGGTTATTTTTTTTTGGTGGATAGGTTTTTGAGAGCTAGTAAGGTGCTAAGAGAGTCGCGTATATCATTTGATTTTAGCGTGTTTGCTAGTTTTACCCCTTCATATATAACATAGTTTTCGGCAGAGAAAATACTGGTTATTATTGGAAGCTTATGTTGAATAATTGTGTCATCTTTTATTACGGCGAGCCTACTCCATGCTCGGATTTTGATGCATCGGTGTACATTTTTGTAAAGTTGGACAATGATTGCTGGATCGTATTTTTAAAAAGACAAATGATTATTGTATTATTTGTTACGTTTTTATTGATGTCAAGAAGTTCCGTGTTTAGTTTCAGTTCCCATTTCCAGGGTGGTGTTACTTGGAGCGTAATTTTATTTACAACTGAGGTGTGTATATTCATTGATTGTTGTAATCTGTTAAATATGTCCCGTATCGTGGAAGATTTATTGTGCTCTGTATTTATTGGTAATGTGGTTTGGTTTTTAAAAATGGTCTTGTGTCCAATGTGGTTGGGTGTGCTTTTCCTTTTAATGATATATTTTAGTGTGTCTTGGTCTCTTTGAAGTTGTAGTGGAATTTCTCCTGCGTAGTTCAGGATACTGTCAATTGGGCTTGTTCTGAAAGCTCCAATTGCCAATCGGATTCCTTCGTTGTGAATAGGGTCCAGAATCTTGAGGAGGTTGGGTTTAGCTGAATTATATATTTGTGAGCTATATTTAATTTTGGAAAGAATAAGAGACTTGTATATGGTGAGTAATGACTTTTGGTTTGCTCCCCAAGTGTGGTGAGATAGAGTTTTGATTATATTCATTTAATTTTTACAGGAGCTTTTGAGTTGTTTCAGGTATGTTGTCCATTTAAGGTTGTCATCAAAAATTATTCCTAATATTTTAATGGTTTTGTATATTATAAGTATTGATGAATTGTATAAGAATAGGTGTTGGTTTATTTTGGGTTTATAATTGAAGACAATACATTGACTTTTGGTGGGGGAAAATTTAAAGCCGGTTTCTTTGGACCAATTTTGGAGGGTATGTAGTGATGATTGAAGGATCTTGAATGTAGTTTCTATGTTATTTCCGTCACAGTATATATAGCAGTCGTCAGCAAACATTATATGTTTTGTTGGATTAGGTATTTTGCTGAAGATATCATTTATTGCTATGAGGAACATTGTAACGCTTATTACTGATCCTTGCGGGATACCATTTTCAGTGAGGTAAGGTTTAGAGATTTCATTGTGTGCTTTGACCTGTATTGTACGATTGCTTAAGAAATTTCTTATAAAGAGAAACATTTTACCGTTGATATTCGTCCTTTGTATTATTTTGAGGATTCGGTTGCGCCATGTCATGTCGTAGGCTTTTTCAATGTTAAGAGCGATAAGACATAGGTGCTGTTTGTTGTTTTTTGCATTATTTATGTCGGTGTGGAATTTTACTAGGGTGTCTAATGTAGAATGATTTCGGCGGAAGCCACATTGTTCTTCGGTGAAAAATTTGGTTGCCTCCAAGTGCCAAATGAAACGTTTATTTACAATTTTTTCCATTATTTTCCCTAATGTGTTTATAAGTGATATTGGACAATAATTAGCTAAATTAAATTTGTTTTTGTTGGGTTTTGAAATAGGAATAATAATTGCATTACGCCACTGATCGGGGAATACGCCATTATTCCAGATCTCATTGTATATTTTAAGAAGTTGGGTAATACCATTGGAGGGCATATTTTGTACAAACGAGTAGGGTATGTCGTCCGGCCCAGGACTTTTGCTTTTGCAGCTTAACATGGTATTATGGAGTTCTTTTTCATTGAAGGGGATATTAAGATGACTATCTTGATGGTGAAAGTTCTTATTGAGGTCGTTGATGATTAGATTCTCATGGTTGTGTTTGTAATGTGTAAAATTTGAATCACAGCTGTTTTTTGTGAAAGATTGTGCAAAGACTTCGCTTATGTCTGTTGGAGATGAGAGTTGTATATCTTTATGTTTAAGAATAGGTGGGAGAGGATGATAAGTAAGACCTTTGATTGCTTTGATTTTTTTCCATATTACTGTTGAGCAGGTGTTGGGGGTAATTGAATTTGTGTATTTTTGCCAGGATTCCGTTTTGTGTTTTTTTGTTATATATCTAGATTCTGCTCGAGTTTTTTTAAGGTTTATGTGGTCTGTGAGAGATTTAGTTTTTTTTAATTTATTTAGACATTTTTTGTATTTTTTTTATTGCTTCTTTACATTCTTCGTTCCACCATGGTACTGTTTTCCTTCTGTGTGTTGTGTATGTTTTTCCGATAGCTTTATTCGCGGCGTCTATTATAATTTTTGAGAACTGTGTTATTATGGAGTTTATTTGTGTTTGACTAAGTTGGGATTTAGTATCAATTTTTATAGGATTTTCTAGTAAATTTTGATTAATGAGATTTTAATTAAGTTCCTTTTTTTTTTTTGTTATGGAAAGGGGGGTGGTGTGGTAGGACGGCTTTGTGTGTGTTGTATTGTTTGAGTTTGACTTATGCAGAATTTTGTTGAGGAGGTAGATTTTGAAAAAGAAGATGTGCTAGCTTTGATAGACGTGTTTTGAGTTTACGATCTTTTACTATTTCTCGGATTGAGTCTAGTAAATCCATTAGAGATGATATATCAGTATTTGCATTTTCAGCCAGCGTGTGAATGTTCATAGATTTGAGAGTGAAATTATCTAGGATGTATCTGAATTGAAAAAAAGTGATTGGTGAGGTATCTTTGGTAGTGAAAAATTCTTCCACTGTTTTTAGGCCCTCTTCGTAAGATTTTTCTGTTAATCTGTTGGACGAATTTGATCGCGATCGAATTTTGGGTTTTTTATGGCTATTTCTTTGTGCGGAATGGTCGTGGAAGTATTTAGGTTTTTGGGTGAGGTGGGAGGGAGGATGACGATTCAGAGAAAGGTCTTTTATAGGTCTCGTTTGGAGTAGGGTCGTGGGATACTTCAGGGGTGTTATTTATTGGTGAAGAGGGCTCTGGTTCATTGGACCAGTCCAAAATAGTTTTTCCAAGAAGTTCTAAATCAAGTGATGAGGGAGTGTCTTCCATTGGTACTTCAGCGGAAAATCCAGTGTTGTTTGCATTAGAATCGGACAAGTAATCACTTTTAGATTTATCTGCGGTATTTTTTTTGCACTTAGCTGTTGTGTGACCAACCGATTTACATAAAAAACAAGTTATTTTGTCGTCGGTAAAAAAAATTCTGAATTGATTTTCGTTTACATTTATTAGTAAAAAGCTAGGGAGTTTGGGGACATCTTCGTGGTTTATATAAATTTGGAGGCAAAAACTCAATATGTGTTCATAGCCTTCGACATTGATTCCGGCTTTGAGGTATGTAATTTGTGAGACTGGAACATTTTTGTCTAATGAAAGCAGACATAGGTATCAAAATATTTAAATATTATTGTACCTATCTAATAATTTTGTGTCCTGTAGAAATTATTACACTAGAGTGAGTCAATATACTAAATCATGTATTGAACATAATATATTAAAATGTTTACAAATATAGCTAACTTAAATAATATAATATCATCTTATATTGTAGAATCTAATATTACAGATCATTCTAGTTTAATAAGATGTTTTTGTGATTCAAATAATGTTGACTATGGTAAGGAGACTAATAATTTAAGTAACAGTACATAAAATATATAAAATACAGAAATATACTTATTATATTAATAAATAGGTAAAGCAAAAAAGTTATATTTAAAAAAAATTATTTGGTTTATCTTGCAATAATACTAAAACTACGTGGAATTTAATAAATAAGGCTATGACATAACCCTAAAAAATAATATTCTTTATAATTTTTGTAATGAGTGATTTTACTTTAAAATAAACATTACTCACAAACATCAATACAATTATTCTGGGTAAAAGCGTTTTGTCTATGTTTGCGTGGGCCAGAGAGAGAAAACAAACAGTGCGCTGACATCCTCTTAGCTTAAGCATAAATTAATGTAGGTATTTTTTTGTATTACTAAGTTCTATACCTACAGCACTTTATATTGAGACTGTGTATGACTGATTAGTGATTACTGACAAGGATATGCCAACTTATTTTATTATACCTAGTTGTTTTTGTTTTTATATTGTTCTATTTTATTTACTTTGATAAAAATTGTTAATTTAATTTTAATCATAATATTGTTTATTGTTATGTATTCAGTAAATACCTATAACTTAATTGTTTAAACCTAAGAATAATGAGTGCTGCATACTATCGATTGAAAAAACATCGCCAAAAACCATCTGTTGAAATTGAGGATGAACTGCAAGTATTAACATCAAGACGTGATGTGCCAAAATTTGAGCAAAATCAACTTGACCATTCAAATTTACCTATAGACGAGACTCTGAGTATACATTCATTATGCCCATCTCAGCCTACAGACACCAAAAATCATGATAATGATCTCTTAGATTGTTTTGAGTACATAGATACACCGCAAGATTTCAGCTAACAGGAGTCTCCTATATCTTCACCATCGTCTCACCATTCATCTAACCATCTATACAGATAATTATGCTTAAAATATTACTGCTCCTGTGCCTACCTTACGCGATAAATTAAGAAACTTTGTTGTTCGATTTAGGAGTAACATGACCATTGAAATAATTGAAAATTTACTTAATATATTACGATCTGAAGATCATTTTGACTTACCAAAATCAGCGGTTGGCTTGCAACAAACAAAGACCAATGAAAATATTACAATAATGAAAAGTTCAAAGCACACAAATGGGTACTAGGTTTATTTTGGCATAGAAGAAGGGTTAAAATTTATACTGACTGATGAGTATACCGAAAATAAGATACGCATATTGTTCAACATTGATGGCCTACCCCTATTTAATAGTTCAACCTATTAAACTGATAAAAGTTAATATTCCAAAATTGATATGTTGAGTAAGACATCATCTAATTATAAGAATTTTTGGAAAAGCTTTGGAATTAGCGTAGTCTCGGAAGCTCGTAAGATCTATTTACTTAAATATTTATAATTTTTGATAATATTGTTAATTTATATGCACATATAATATAATATATATTGATTATCATAGATTATACAAAACAATTAATTCAAACTACACAAGTTTAAAAATAATATTATATTATTATGCAAACTGGTTTTATATTTTTTTCTAATTAACCCTCAATAATACTCAACTATTTTAAGTTGTAATGATACAAAATAATATGTACAAAAAAGCTTGCTTTATGTATGCTTTTTTGTATGATTATCTCATAGCTTAATTTTTTCGGGTACTTAACATAATTTAATAACACTCGAGGCATTATATTTTTTACTTATATGTTATAATTTATAAATTTAATAATATGTATATATTTACATTTTTTCATCTAATCTGGTTTCATATTTCAGAAAATTATGAGCAAGGTGTTAGGCAGATGAACAGGGCATTCTCAAGTAAAGTAGTACTGAGTAGCACTGTTGAGGACATGAACAGTTCTGAAAATGAGTGTCAGCCTAAAAATGTATCAGAAAATGAACTTAAAAGGCATTTAAGAGATATCCCTTCTATTAAAAAATCTCAATCTGCCTCATCATCGTTATCTGATTCGTCCTCAAAATGTACAAATTGGAAAATATTTAAAAACTCATCAAAGAAGAAAAGAGTTTGTTCTTGTAATGAACTAGGTAAAACTCCTATATTTTGTAAAAACAAGAGTGTTAGAAGAAATAATAACAAATTATTTGTGTTATGTTATTACATGTGATCAGTCACATTTTGATGTATCATCTGAAACAATTCCAATGTCTATAAACAAAAAAATATCATCAAAGAAGAAAAGAGTTGTTCTCGTAATGAACTAGGTAAAATACCTATATTTTATAAAAACTAAAGTAGTAGATGAAGTAGGTAATAATAAATAATTTTTATGATATTATTAGAGATGATCAGTTAGATTCTGATGCATCATCTGAGACAATGTCAGTGTCTACCAGAAAAATAAGTATAAAAGGAAATAAATTGGTAAAAAGAGTTCAGTCTTGTGAGAAAAGAAATCTTCCAATTGTACAAGAAAGATCATTAGATGGTAATCCTAATTTATACTATAGTATTAATTATAAAGCTTCAATTTTCCAAATTGTCTGCCCCAATTGTTAGAAGTTTTTAATGCTAGCTGATTTAAAAATTTTGTCTGTTACAGTTAATTATTCACATGTTACACCAAAAATAACAACAAAATATTGTCCGACATGTGGTCGTTCAGGTAAAACTAAATAATACATTCAAATTGTAGTATTTTAATACTAGTATCCTTAATGTCCTAAACTCATAATTCATAAATAATATAAAATTATAAATGTATTTAATTTACTATCAATTTAAGATGAAACTTTACCGGCGTCCAGATCAGACATAGAATCACTCGTAGAATCACTAATACGAAGTATTGAGTATCGCATCAAAGAAGAGTCAAAAAACACTAGAACATTATTAGCAACAGTAAATAGTTCTTCTGACTTATCTAAAATAATGAAAGATGCACTGATTGATTTGCCAAAATCTACATAAGACAGATTTAAAGATTTTGATGATCAACTCAATAACGATATTGATTTAATAAAAAATCTGGTGAGTATATTTTTACTTCTGAGTCTACAAAACATTATCTATATTTATATTATGTACACTTTTAGAAATGTTTTATGGTAATCAATATAAGAGGGATGGTAAAAATTAGTGAGAACTTAACTACAATTATCCCTAAAATAATGACCAAGGATGTGCGGATTAAGTACAGTGCATTTGGTAGAGAGATGAATGGCATTAAAAAATTAAATTTTTCAGAGAATAACACATACAAGTATTTACTAGGTAAGTTGAGTTAGATTTATAATAATTGAGGTAGCATCACTTCTGTTATAAAATTTATAATGGTAATGTAATTTGTTTTCTTTTTAATAAACAATTCATTTTATTTTTCTAGAAGTGCTTGTGAACAAATTTCCTGAAGTAAGAGAGAAAGAGTTTTCTAGTAATCTTAGTCGTTGGTTTTCTGGAGCCAAGGACAGGGATGGAGGAAAAAAAGAAAGAATGGCTAAGAAAACCATAACATTATCTAACTCTAACATAACTTAATATTGTTTTATATATTTAAAAAAAAAATAAACATAGGAAAGATGTGTGCATCTATGTTTATATTTAAACATGTTATGGTAAACATAATTTGATCAGATTTAAGTTTTTTAATGTAATATTGTGTATTATTATTACACATAGTTAACTTTAATATATTATGTATTACTTTATATGCATAATGCTATAAAAAAATTAATTAACAATAAAATATATTTATACAGTTAAAAATAAATTTTTCTAATAATATTGGATACTGGGGTGGAAGTGGTTAGACAATCATCACAATGCTATAAAGTATCAGTTGGAATAGTAAAACTAAACTCTTATTGTCTCATATTTACATTTTTGAGGATTTGGCGAACTATATGTCACTATAATCTGTACTAAAAAAGAATTTACCAAGAATACACTGATCTCATTACCAAAAATGGGCATTAATTAGTTATAAAGTCAATTTTTTTGAACTATTGAATTTTACTACTTAATTAATTTTCTAATCAACTTAACTAGTTTAAGAATCCATATTAATTATTTAGTTTTTCCTGGTTATTTAAAAAAGAAAAACAATTCTATAAGTTAAAATCATATTTATGCATAAGTTTAGTTTATAACTGTAATTAAAGGTAATTAATTAGATTACTAATTAAATCACTATATAGAGCTAATGTGTAATAATATGGAATTGGGTAGGATGCATATTTGATGAAGTATTTAGTTATTATACTGGTGGTGATAAAAAATAAATAAATAAACTTTTTTTAACTTTGTTAAGTTAATATTTGTTTGGATGTTAACTAAACTTTTAGGGTAAGATATTATGTATATAAAATATTAACTTATAGCTTAACTTTCCAAATGTTGACTCAACTTAACTAACTAAAGTTAATTACTATCATTAATTTGCCCGAATTTGATACTTACCATGTATAGAATACAAATAGTAACATACCAGATTTGTGTTCGTAACCGGAGTACATGTTCAAGAAGAGGAGATCAAGTTTTGGGGGGAAACAATGCTCTACCATGGCTATGGGCCTAGTTAGAACCGTCCTAGCAGTAACTGGTCATTATTATCTGTACATAGCCAGTATTGACTGTCATTACTTGGCCAGTTCTGGAATGTCAGTACTTGACCAGTACGAAGTCCAGCATTGGTAAAGCGTTATCATCCCAGATATATGACAGTACTGGTGCAAACACTGGCTGCCAGTAGTAGCCAGTACTGGCGCAGTATTGCGCCTGTTGTGGATTTCCGATTGGGATGATTTAAATCTGATTTTAACACATTTTTCTAAAATACCAGAACTAAGTACAAATCTAGAAGCAAGAAACTTGTTACTACACAATTCATTAAAAGTTATGGAGGAATTATTAACAACAGCATCTGAACTCCTGACGTATTTTCAGAAAAATCAAAACAAAGATTACTCGATTACTGAACAAAAATCCAGGATATGATTCCCTAAGTATGATCGACGCTTACATTAATGGCACAAGAACTGTACTGCATAATACAATAACGAGCAACATGGCTTCTAAGTTTAAATACTGTCCTGTGACGTCCTGTGATGTTGAACGGTCATTTTCTGCATTTAAACTTATTTTGGATGACAAGCGCCATAGTTTTACAATGGACCACTTGGAGCAAAATTTAGTAATATACTGCTACGAGAACTATAGTTCTAAATAAATTTACATAAATGTAATATAATAATTATTAATTATAATTTATAATAATTTTTTTTTGTTATTAAATTTCATCATCATAATTTTTTCATATTGTTTTTAAATTTAATTCTTAGTGCATATTTAACATAGACTACGCATATTTCTGTATTTTATGCTGCATATTTGCATGCATATAATTTTCACTGCATATAATCCACGGTCTAATAATAAATATACAGGACTTTTTTTCGCGGTACTTTTTTTACCGGAATTTCTTTCGCTGGACTTTTGTTAGTACATTCCCACTCGATATCTGCGTCCCGGTTTTCTTTAATTAATGTACAAAATTATTTTAGATGTACCAGCCAACCGCTCCTACGTTTTACGAAGCGCAGGCGACAAACCTGCTGCACTCGCCTTTAAATCCGGTAATAATGTATCAGCCACCGATGATGCCCGCCCATCCCACAATGCTTCAGCAGCCCGCCACATACTCGGTGACCACCATTTACCAGGTGCCGAGTATGTACCAGCCGCCCGTCATGTACCAGCACCAGCCACCCGTCATGCAACAGCACCAGCCCGCAACTTACCAGCAGTCCGCCATGAAGTGCACTTCAGCTCCGACTCTGACCGTGACTTCCCAGCGGCCATCTCACAAAATTAAATTTTGTAAGTTAAATGAATTATTCAACTTTAATTATGATGATGCCCGCCCATCCCACAATGCTTCAGCAGCCCGCCACATACTCGGTGACCACCATTTACCAGGTGCCGAGTATGTACCAGCCGCCCGTCATGTACCAGCACCAGCCGCGCGTCATGCAACAGCACCAGCCACCCGTCATGTACCAGCACCAGCCCGCAACTTACCAGCAGTCCGCCATGAAGTGCACTTCAGCTCCGACTCCGACCGTGAGTACCCAGCGGCCATCTCACAAAATTAAATTTTGTAAGTTAAATGAATTATTCAACTTTAATTAATATGATGCCCGCCCATCCCACAATGCTTCAGCAGCCCGCCACATACTCGGTGACCACCATTTACCAGGTGCCGAGTATGTACCAGCCGCCCGTCATGTACCAGCACCAGCCGCGCGTCATGCAACAGCACCAGCCGCCCGTCATGTACCAGCACCAGCCACCCGTCATGCAACAGCACCAGCCCGCAACTTACCAGCAGTCCGCCATGAAGTGCACTTCAGCTCCGACTCCGACCGTGAGTACCCAGCGGCCATCTCACAAAATTAAATTTTGTAAGTTAAATGAATTATTCAACTTTAATTAATATAATGTACCAATATTAAAACATTTTAATTATAATTGATTACAGAATGTATAATATGTCATAAAACTGGTCACCGGGCGGCGGAGTGCCGCAGTCGAGTGCGCCAAGAGCCTTCGAGTAAGATTTATTTATTTATTTTGTACATTTATAATATGATTAAGATGATGTTATACAATTATACAATGTTGGGTATAAATATCTATGATTTGTAGCTATATGATTAAAGTAGTTGATGGGGATTGTAGGTAGTGTCGTTTAAAATTCACAAATTTCATTAAATATATTTTAATCATAGAATTTTTATCTACTGCTTACAAAAATACAAAAATAATATACCTATAAATTACCATAACCTAACCAACCCTGATACTATAATATGTTGTATAATATATTCTATACTGTAGCCTGTAGGGTTAAATTAAGTTCTTATGACGACCAGGGAAATGCTTTACATATATAAGATATTCGCCTAGTATTGTGTCCGTGTTCAGTTTTAAAAAAAGATATTTTCAATTATGTAAAGTACCGACGCTTTATAAAATATTTTTTTTATTGGTACAGTACATTCATGTCATTGTATAAATATTTTGTGTAGTACCTTGAGTCTTTTTTTATTATCATTTTTGGTAATTTGTTTTGGATTTTTTTTTAATGGATCTATAGTTGTATCATACATACCTCCCCATATAGAAATACCATAATTAATTATGGATTCTATTAATGCTTGATACACTACTCTAATTAAATTGAATGATTTTGATTTTATTAATTCGAATAGGCATATTATTAAACGTAAGTAGGTACTTAGCAGACATATATCTTTATATTTTTATACTTGTTATGTGTGAATCTAAACAATAATATAGGTATTATTATTATGTTAAAATACTAAAAAGGTACATCATTGATTAATCTATGTTTCAGATAGGCAAAGGGCTCCACTCGTAGTTAGGCCACCAAGACGAGTTGCAAGGAGAAATAGGAGGTTCATGACTCCAGTATGTAAGTTTCAAACACATTTTAATACACAAATACACAATACTCTGTAGAACACATACAATTCTTAAATATTTATCTAGATAAAATAATATATTTTTTTTGATACAATCTCTTACATGATGAGCTAATAGATAAATTTAAATTTAATTATTTAGATAATAAATAAATCATCTGAGGATTTTGAATTTGTAAACAGAAATTAATTGTACTTTATTTTGTAGATGAACCAGAAACCGAAAGGGAACAAGCCATGAATTCAAAAGAGTAATAAATTTAATTTAATTTATTTTAAAATAAACATTTTTTAACAAAAACTTGACTTTTTATTTATATGTTTCAAAGAAAATAGGAACAATATTTTAGTTTGGTATCTTAGTTGCAAGTTTATCTACACTTATACATTCATTATTAATTTTGATGTAAAAAGTAAATGATTTAACTCTCCGGTTGGGTACAATTTTGTTTTTTTTTAATGTAACAAAAATAAATAATTAATTTACATGGGTAAATGAAATAAATATAATAATATAATATGTTTACAATAAATTATAAAATAATCAAACGATCAAATAATAGTTAGCTCCATAATAGTAATATACAATATAACTGTTACTGAATTATATTTCCTAAAGTCCTAATGATGGTAAAAGTAGGATTGGATAGATCTCAGTGGCGTGTCCAGAACTTTTTTTGTTAATGGGCCTCAAAAATTAAGTTCAGAATGGTTTTATCCCCTTCACCTTACTTAGACCAACGCAAAATGATTGCAGTTATTTTAAAAAAATATCTAAGTCCGGCCGTCCGCGGTGTCGGGTGCCGCGCGATGTACTGGCGGGGCACCATCCTCCCGCGAGCTCCTGACAATTTTCCGAGAGTAGTCGACGCTTTCTGATTACATATTCGGAATCTCCAGTTCAATATGAAGATTTTCATCTTACTTAGACCGACGCAAAATGATTGTAGGTATATTTAAAAAAATGTCTAAGTCCGGCCGTCCGTGGTGTCGGGTGCCGCGCGTGTACTGGCGGGGCACCGTCCTCTTGTAGGTTCCTGAAGTTTTGAGATCTGTTTTTTAAAAATAATGTCAAAACATCATAACTTAAATTTAAACTTGAAAAAAAAATTAGGTGTATAATATTTGTTAATATTTATTCAGTTTTTTCACTCTCTTGAACAATTGGTAAAATGTAGATACGTGGTATTGTCATTAGTGTAACGAAATATGAGATAATCAGAACCGTTTGAAATTCTAGCTGCGGTGAATGAACTCAAGGAATTAAATAGCACATTAACAATGTCTTTTCCGAAAAAAAAAGAGCATCAGAAGATGAATGTGATATAATTGGAAGACATGTAGCAACTCAAACAGTTACAGCCAGTTGGAAAATAGAATCGAGTATACACCTTGGAGCAATTAAATTTAAAAGTATTTCCACTTGTGTTTATGTCATTCTCATAACTGCTTTATACTCTAGAGCAGGGGTCGGCAACCTTTTTACCTACACGGGCCATAATTTGTTTCAGTTTTTAATGGAGGGCCGCATACAAAATTAAAATATTAAAAAATATAATTTTAACAAATAATACTAATATATTTACAGATAGCAACAAACATATTATGAGTTTAACATTGCAGTGGTCAGTTCATTCAATAAAGTTGTTATATCAGTTAAAAATGCCAGATTAAGAACCCACTTTTCATTTGATAATTCTGGTACATTTTTACCTTTTTCTGACATAAAAATATTTATTTCATTTCGTAAAATAAAAAACCGTTTCAAAACCACACCTCTACTCAACCACCTTACTTCGGAAAAATATATTACATCCCCATATTCAGCATCGCATTCTTCCAAAAATATTTTAAATTGACGATGTGCCAAAGCATTTTTGCGTATGTAGTTAACCGTCGATACTACAATATTCATTACATCTTTCCATGCTAAAACTTTGCAACATAATGCCTCTTGATGTATGATGCAATGAAATATCATAGGTGCTTCATGTCTTTCTTCCACTATTTTCTCATTTATTCTCCCAATTAATCTTTTATTAATTCCACTCATATTTTTACCACCGTCTGTAGTAACACTAACTAGTTTGTTCCAACTTAAATCAAGTTTTTTAAATGTTTTATCAATTTCGATGAATAAGTCTTCTCCCGTTGTAGGTCCCTTCAAACTACATAATTCAGCTAATTCTTCAGAAATATTAAAATAAAAATCAATTCCTCGAATATAATAATAATATATAATAATAACTGAGCAGTATCACAAACATCAGTACTTTCGTCAGTTGCGATAGAAAAACAATCAAATTTAGAAACTTTTTCTTTCAGTTTGAATATTAAATTTGTTCCTAACTCTTCGGTACGTCTAACACAGGTCCTAGCTGAGAGACTGATGTCTTCAAATTGGTTTTTTTTCTCAGGGCATATTTCATTTACAACGGCTAACATACATTTTTTTATAAACTCAGTGTCGTTGAATGGACGATTACACTTGGCTATCATTTCAGCAACTAAGAAACTAGCTCGTACTCCTGATTCGTTTTGATTATGTTGTAATTTAAAACTATTTTGTTGATAAGTTAATGAACTTTTAAAATTGTTTATTTTAATCTGTCGAAGATCACCAGTGAGAGTGTCAAATTTTAATTTATGCTCTGTTTCATAGTGACGTTTAACATTATACTCTTTTACAGTTAAAATGTTTTTTTTGCAAATTAAACATAACAGTTTACCTTTATTTTTGATAAAAAAATATAAATCCGTCCATGATTCGTTGAATGTACGATGTTCATCACTAATTTTACGTTTTTTTGACATTGAATTGATAGGTTATTATAAAACAGTTTAAATTTAAACTTCACGTTGGAATGTTTCGAAACGAACTGCACTAAGCCACTAAGGCCATAACCAGATACGTATTCGTCGTAATCGACGATATATACATTACATGAGATTAGATTACGTTCTCGATCATAGCTTATCTCGCATTGATTAAATATTATTTATATATTTTATAACAATTTAAGCTACAAAATTAAAATTTTAAACACCATGAATTATATTTGGAGGGCCGCATCAAAAAGTTCCGAGGGCCGCGGATTGCCATTGCCTGCTCTAGAGGATCTTCATTATATATAGGTCTTTAAATATTGTATGTGTTGCCCCTTCCCTCTGCATCCAATTCCTGACCCAAATCGTTCTTTCTTTCTTCTTTTTTTCTACAGTTCGAAGTACTTCAAATTATTTTCGTAACTATTTTTATTACGGTATTAACTATAATCAGTTTTGTAGTTTGTGGTAATATTGCATGAGACATTGTTAATAGCCTATGGATTACCTATATTACACTACTAGTTATTGAATTAATAAAAAAATATTACCCATTGATTTGGAGGCCAAGAATAGTGTTCTAAAATGTATAGAGCAATCAACAGCCTACTCTCATTATTATTATAACAGGAACTTATGTTAAATCAATGTGAAAATAATGTTTAAAAATACATATTTTTTGTAATAATACATTGTGATGGATATATCTCAATTGGGAATTTCCACTGGCACCCGCATCTATGTATAATATCAAATATTATCCATCAATTATCAATTAACAATATAAAATATTACTATGTATTACATTCAGTGTTTACAGTCTCGACTCTTGAGGCCGGTGTTACACATGCGGAATATCCGCAGCGGACGTTCCGCGGCGGAATTTCCGCAATATTGAAATTCATATATTTATATACCAGTGGACACATTACAGCGGAATTTCTGCACGGAAAAAAAACCTCTACACGACGCGATTATTCCGCAGGATTTATTTCCTCAGCGGATACCAAAATAAATCCTAACATGTTGTTTTGGGTAATCCATGTCATATTTGTAGAGGAAATTCATAGCGGAATAGTAATATTTCATTTTATTCATAATTTGATTATTGATTCTTCAACGAGCATCATCATCAGACGTTGAATTATTAATTTCTGAAGTGCAGTCAATTGAGAAGTAAAAAAAAAACATGGAACCAAATAGCAAAAAATATATTTTCCAATTTTGAAACAACAAAATTTTGTGAACAAAAAAAAACGTACCTAAGTAAATAATTTTAATTTTAAATATCATATGGAATATACTATTTATGAACATGGAATAAGTACCTAATTCATAAGTCAAATTTTTAACACCATCACTATGGATCTACCTACTCTAAATAATAATATATAAGTTTTAACTTATACTAATTTAAATTAACTTAAAAACAATTATTAATAAATAATTAAATCCTGTTATTTTGCCACGGAACACTTCCAACTTCACTTAAAAAGTACTGGGCGAATTGATCTCTAACCTGTTGTCCAACTAAACTTCTAGATTCAATAGCTAACATGTTATCACAGTTTAGAGTGTCTTCAAACGCAAATCCGTCCCTCCGTCGTATATAATTATGGAGAACTGTAGCTGCTTGAACTATGGTATTTACAAAATCAGGCCCTACTGCAATAAACCCATAAAAAATTTCAAATTTTCTACACAGTATTCCAAAAGCGCACTCAACATTTCTTCTAGCTCTACAGTCTATAATTAAAAATTCGCTTAGAATAATTTAAATCACGGCTTGAGTAAGGTTAATAATGCTGATGAATTCCAAAAGCTTCTTCTCCAATTAATTCATAGGGTAATGCAGGGCCATCAATATTTGGTAGGTTAGTCGAAGGTGGTAATTTTAACGAATTGTTGTAGAGCTATTTTCCAAAAGTAGATTGTTTAAAAATATTTATATCTCCTTCAAGGTCATAAGACCCTACATCCACAATTGTAAAACAATAATTAGCATCAACAACTGCCATTAGGACAATTGAAAAAAACTTTTTGTAACAAAAATAATTTGAGGATGTATTGGTAAATAATGTTTTGTGTATACGCCATATTTTTTTAATGTTTCTCAACAATTTTTTTCTCGCTCCGCTCAAAAACTAGTGCACTTACATAAATAAAACACTTATTATTTTTCTTACTTAATTCTCAGTACCAACCAACAATTTTTCAAAATATAAAATCCAGAAATATGTTAAAAATTGTATTGTTAAAATATTACAAGACAAAATATTACATTACAAAATATTCCAAATATTTTCTAAATTTTTTTGTATTTTTTTCGATCTTGTATCATCAGCCGATCTATGACGCACTAACCATGATTTCACACAGACTTCTGGTTTCCAAACATGCAATGGAGGTCCATTTATTTTAATAAACATCAATTGAGAAATATGTTCAACAGTTAATGTTGTCCGAAGATCATTGCAAATAATATTTAAAAAGCTAAAGCCCCTTTCACACTCTGCTGTGGAACATGGAAATGTTTGAACACAGTTATGCATTTCTAAGATCAATGTTCTAGAACTTTTATCTTCTTCTAAAAATTCTCCGAAACCAAGCAATTGCATTATCTTTATTCAAGAAAAATCGGTCACATATACGTTTCACTTGGTCTTCACCATACCTTACACCAACAGATTGAGGCAAAGTAGCTTTATCGAGGACACAGATATCTTGAAGAATTGAACTATCAATATCATTTTTATCTAATAATCTTGAGTTCAGATTAACACAGATACTTGTTATGAACTGATCACTATTAATGGAAACAATTCTTGAATAACTAGTTAATTTTACATTTTTAAACAACAAATTTGGTAAATCTTTTTCAAATTCCTCCATGTGATCACCATTTTTATATTTAAATGACTCTATTATTCTTATTGATCTTTTAATTTTTGAATCAGCATTTATCAATATAATATCTTTACTTTGGACTTGGGAGTGCTAAAGATAAAGTAGAAAGTTCACATCACACATTAAGGCTAAATCAGAAATGAACTTAGGACTAGTTATATTAAAATATTTGATAAAGTACCTAATGCCTATTTAACATTAATAAATAGATATTATGACTTCGTATATTATAGTAAATATTAAATTGTAATTAGTAATTACCTTTTTAGTCACGGGGTTAAAATAATTAGTTATTGAAGCTGCAGGACGTTTGTTAGTTGGAGACATTTTACCTTACATACGGACATAGGTACCTCATACAATAAATAGGTTCGTACTCACGTATAGAAATATGGCTTATAAATTATTTAAAATGATAACAATTCATAAGGATATTCAGTGTGTACTGTACACATTAATCATTACACAGCACTATATTGTATAATGATTCTCGAGCGTTCGCTGTTCGGCCACAGGCGACACTTACCCCACCGGTCGTAGAATGTAAATAGTACTATCAACAACAGTCGTAACAATATATTGTACTCGATTATACCACGGTCTTAGGTTAGGTATACGAGTAGGGATACCGCAGGGCTTGAAACCGATTTCAATACCGATTTTTAATACCGGGTTAAACCGTTAAAAACCGAAATCGGAAAAAATTTATACCGGTATCCAAAACCGAAACCGAAATCGGAAAAAATCGATACCGGTATCTGAAACCGACACCGAAAACGGAAAAAATCAATACCGGTTTCCGAAACCGAAATCGAAAAAAGTCAATACCGGTATCCGACACCGAAACCGAAAAACATAAATACCGATATCCAAAACCGAAACCGAAATCGGAAAACATAAATACCGATATCTGAAACCGAAATCGAAATCGGAAAAAATAATACCGTTTTTTGAATCTTAAGAAATAAAATATGATATCCGAAACGGAAGACGAAAAATTATAACATTAATATCTAACATTTAAAAAGCTCTACGCATTTAAAATAAACCTATAGGCTATAATTGAATTTCTGTTTAAAAGCTATGAATAATATAATTTATACTGCATATGGTAGAAAATAATAAATATCGTGTATATTATGTAAATTTGTTCTATCCTTCTATCATACAATGCGATCAATATTAAATATAATATGGAAAATGGGGGAATGGCACGCACCTAAGCTAAAATAATTAGTATGGACTTAAATAAGCAGATATTTAAATAAAATTTTTTTCTCTTGATACATAAACATGGTAGCTATTTAATAAATATTATTTATTTAGTTTACTATTATTTTTTTTTTTTTTAATTGTTTTCCAAAACGTTAAAATGCGTGGTATTACCCGAGTGGTGGGGTAATTCCACGCACGCTTGGGGGAATTCCGCGCAACAATTTTAACATGAAACCACATATGGTAACTATTATTAAAATAAAAAATAGAAAAAATTAATTAATTAATTGTTATAAAATCGTTCAAAACTATTTTTTTTTTTAATACTGTAGGTATAGTGGTATATTAAAATAAAACCTAATTCAAGTGTTGAATACTTTAACAATATAAAATAACAAAAACTTTTAAATCAAAAAATATTCAAAAAAAAACAAGAGGACGCTACACCGGTCATTTTCAGCGGTAAAAACACGTCCACGGAAAACAAACAAAACTGCATCAAAAAGTGATTTTAGAGTAAAAATACTTATTATGAAACTTATAGAGAACAATATTTCGGAGGGAACCTCATCGGTGTTTTTCAAAATATTAACTATTAACAAAGTTACAGTTATTAAAAAAAATTAAAAAAAAAGATTTTTGTGTCTTTGATATCTAGCTGTGTATTTAGATTAATACTAAACCCCGATGAGGTTCCCTCCGAAATATTGTTCTCTATAAAATTTATTATGGGTATTTTTACTCTAAAACCACTTTTTAATGGCTTTTCGTTTGTTTTTCGACAGCATGTTTACGTCGTTAGATTTGACTTTTCATTGCCATCATGTGCTGCCACCTGCCTGCCGTTGTGACGGCGGCCGCGAATTCCCCCACTACGCCTATAAGCTAATGACTGTCTTGTGCGGACGGGGGTCGGTTATCGGCGACGTCAGACGTTTCCGAGAAATAGATTGTGCGCCGATTATAAACCTTACTATTATTATAGTAGGTAATATGGATTATTGACATTATAGAAATGACAATAATGAAGAAATAAAATTATTATAATTAGGCAATCGACAATCATAGACGGCATTCCATCACTGACCGACTGGTTAACTCATTTGATTTGTGTTAAATTATTTTTATAATATAATTACCATAGGTGTAATCTGAGGGGGGGCAAGGGGTTTTACCAAAATTTGCCTCCCTAAAAATTTACCCCAGATTACGCTTATGTTTATACTACGGACATTCTAATATTTTCGGACAGTAGGTAGGTACATCAAACTTTAAAGTATGCATAATTTGTCTAGCAATAATAAATTCTAGTATGTAAAAAAAATCTTGAATCGATATTCAAATTAATTAAAACAATTATTATTATATAAACGTATGACTATTATGGTTTATGACTACCTACCCCAAATAAAATGAGTTATAAGGTATACACACCGTACTTCTTATAAATAATTATTAGTGATTACGAATTAGGACAGCGGAAGTAATAATATCAGACTACTGCCTTAATTCTTAGTATTAGTAATTACAAATTATAAAGCGGAAGTCTAAATATTATTAGACTACAAACAGCTATATTTCCGAGCATTTGTACAAAAATAAATATTCAAGTTATTATAATTTATAATATTCGAATTATCAAAAAGTAAACTTTACGAAAAACAATCATTCCTCCTGGATTGTTCAATGTGATCACACGTCATCCAGTTTTGAATAGTAATAGTGTTACTTTTCTATTATCTACTTATTATATATACAACATATATACAAATTATTATTGCTAATCATGGCAAATAAAAAAAATTTGTTAAAACGAAAACAGTCATCCAAAAAAAAGATCACTAAGACTCTCGCACTACAACGATCTAAAAAAACAAGGTAAGTAGGCACCTAAGTTACATTTAATTTATTTTCAAAATTAAAAAGGTGGGCAAGTGGGTGTCGCTCTGCTGTACAGTAGGTTACAAGTGGGTCACTGTATAATGGATAGTATAACATTTGAATTCAATGATATTATATCATTGTATAAGAAAAACGATTCTGAGCGGAGACGGTAGGTTCTTCTAGGTACAAGACATATTATAAACTTATCTATGGTATTAAAAAAAATTGACCTATAATGAATTCCAAATTAATCATATTACAATATCCATTAGGTACTAAACTTAAGTTTTTTTAACCAACAAATAAAATTTTATTGATACCTATTTCTAGAAAAAAAACTAAAAAAAATGAAAAATGAAAATGTCCCTAAACAGTTCAAAATAAATCAAAATATTTTGAAAATGTTATGGTGTATAGAAAATACAAATATAAACAACCAGTGAATATTTCATGTATCTACGGTCATTTCTTTTAGAGTTACACCAATAACCAAAATCGATTTTTTGGAAAACCAATTTTGCGTAAAAATTCCCTTTTTTCCTTAATTTTTATGTTGTTTTTCCTGGCGCTTGTGAAAACTACTTTATACTCTATTTATACTTTTGACCCCCCAAAGTACCAACTAGATTCACTTTCCTATCAGAAAAGCTACTGATGAAGAAAATCCAAGCACTTTAACTGTCCTAAAACGTGATGACAGACACAAAAATATAAAAAAAAAGGTGGGCAAGTGGGTGTCGCTCTGCTGTACAGTAGGTTACAAGTGGGTCACTGTATAATGGATGATATTAAATTTGAATTCAACGATATAATATCATTGTATAAGAAAAACGATTCTGAGCGGAGACAGTATGTCAGTCTAGGTATAAGACATATTATATACATTATACATATCTATGGTACTAAACCAAAATTTGACCTATAATAGGTAGGTACCTATAATAAATTCCAAAATTAATCATATCAAAATATCCATTAGGTATTTATAACGCGTTATACATCAACAAAACCGTGATACTATCATAGATATATAATAGTACACTTTAGAAGTTTCAAGTATCCACGAATAATATTATTCAATCACAACAAAATAACTAAAATAGTTACTTTGGTTTTTTAATATGTAATTTCGTCCAAATTTGAATTTAAAATGTCTGTAAAAAATTACTGTGTTCATATATTTTTTAGATTTTTTGGTTACAGTATGAACTATTTACGAGAACCTTTGTGTTGAATTTGCAATCCTTAGCTATAAAAACTGAACATTTTATAATTTATTAATTACAATGATTGATAATTTTCGAGATTTTGATAAATTTTGTCGAAATTTGATCTTTAAATGCTTATAAAAAAAAACTGTGCCTATGTATTTTTAATATTTTTCAACTGATATTGTAACAATATATCAGGAGCCTTGTATTAAATTTTTACACTTTTTGGCCCAACAGATAAAACTTTATTGATATTTATAGAAAAAAAAACTAAAAAAAATTGAAAGCTGTAAATGTCCATAAACAGCTCAAAAAGAGTCAAAATATTTTCAAAATTGTATGGTGTATAGGAAATGCTAATATAAACATTCAGTGAAATTTTCATGTCTCTAGTTATTCGTTTTTGAATTACAACAAAATAAGGAAATCGCTACATGAGAAATCGAGTGAAAATCCAATGTTGTAAAAATTTGAATTTCAAACGCTCATAAAAATTTAATTTGACATTCCGGTAGAGATTTTTTTATTGATAAAGGTAGACAAACTTATGAGTAATCTTGTATTAAATTTTCAAATCTTAGATTTAAAAAGAAAAATTTTTACGAATTCTTAACTCAAAATAATTCGCTAATTTTTGTGATTTTTCCATATTTTTACAATTTTTGAACTTTAAATGCTTATAAAAAAAAATTGTGACTAAGGATTTTTAATATTTTTCATCTGCCTTTGAAACAATATATTAGGAGCCTTCTATTAAATTTTCAAGCTTTCGCAACCAACAAATAAAATTGTATTGCTATTTTTAGAAAAAAAACTAAAAAAAAATGGAAAATGAAAATGTCTTTAAACAGTTCAAAATAAATCAAAATATTTTGAAAATGTTATCGTGAATAGAAAATGCAAATATAAACAACCAGTGAACATTCCATGTATATACGTTCATTTGTTTTAGAGTTACACCAAAAACCAAAATCGATTTTTTGGAAAACTAATTTTGCATAAAAATTCCCGTTTTTCCTTAATTTTTATGTTGTTTTTTCCCGGCGCTTGTGAAAACTACTGGGAAATGTTTACTTTTGACCCCCCAAAGTACCAACTAAATTCACTTTCCTATCAGAAAAGGTACTATTGAAGAAAATCTAAGCACTTTTACTGTCCCAAAACGTGATGACAGACACAAAAAAAAAATAAAAAATATAAAAATATAAAAATATAAAAAAAAAACACACATCATTGTAAAACCAATACATTCATCGCTCCGCTCAGAATCTAAAAAAACACACATCAAATATAATTGGAGTAACGAAATTAGAAAAGATAAAAGGTATTTTGTGGAAAATATTTTACAATTTATTATAAATTGAATGATTTTTAATTTGTAGGTATTCAAAGAGATGTTGCTAACGCCCCATACCATCGACTTGGTCAGCATCTAAAGTGTGATTCTTATTTTTGTAATGGATCGAAAAATAATGATTTAAACTTAGTACCAGAGGCTGAAAGCTCTGGAATGATGAATGAAATAAAAAACTATGTATCAAGACTTGTTTTAAATTCCGAAAGTTTGTTAGAAAATAAAAATAACAACATGTGCGAACAATTTAATTCTTTAATAAACAAACACATAGCCTGTAAAAGATTAAATTTTTCGAGTAAAAGAAGCTATAATACTAGGATAGAAGCAGCCGTAGTTTCATTTAACTCTAAACAGTATCTAAGAAAAATACACCAAAAGATCTCCAACTCTAGTCCAGGTGTGTTGTAGTAAAAAGTTTTAAAATTGTGTAAAAGGTACCTACATTAAAAATAATTATTTTGTTTTATAGGAAAATTTGGGAAAAGATTCATAAAAAATTATGAACGAATAAGAGCCAACACATTAAAAAGAAGACAGTTATTCCCAGAAGCTAGAAAAACTAAAATTATTTGTACTGACGGTCCAGATGCTGACTATGGTTTGGCAGAGCCGCTAACAAACCAATATTCACCACAAGATTTTGAAAAAAAAAAAAAGAATTCCTTACATCCTTAGAGAATGCAGATATTAAAAAAATTGAAGATGATACTAGAAATCAAAGTGATAGTGAGAAGTGGTACTATGAACGCAAAAAACGAATTACTGCCTCTCGATTCGGACAAGTTTGTAAAATGCGTTCTAATACCAGTTGTAAAAACACCGTATACAATATACTTTATGCTGGAAATGTCCAATCTAAATATTTACAATACGGCAGAGATACGGAGCCTATCTCTCGTAAAAAAGCAGAATGTATAATTGGCGAAAAAATACAAATTTGTGGTTTGATAGTGGATCCTGATGAGCCATACTTAGCAGCTAGTCCAGGTAAAATATTTGAGTATTAGGTATTATATTATATTATTTATGTTTTTATAATTTAATTTACGTATGCAATTTAAAATATATCGGGTCTAATATTATATAGATGGCTTGATTGGTAAAACGGCAATTATTGAAATTAAATGCCCATATATTGCAAAAGACACTTCAAGTGCAATAGATGCTATTAATAAAAAATTAGTAAGTCATGTTGTTTATAAATTATTATAATCATTGCGTATACTTTAAGCCTGTAGTTTTACAATTTCATTTTTTTAAACTTTATAGTTGCCATATTGTAACATAGTAGACAATTGTACAAAACTTAAAAAAGATAATATTTATTATTATCAAGTAATGGGCCAGTTGCATATTACCCGCAGAAAATTATGCGATTTTGTAATATATACCAGTAATTGGATTACGGTAGAAAAAATTTATTATGAACCAGAATTTTGGACTTCTAATATGGCAGAAAAATTAAAAATGTAATTTATTATCTGACCTAACTTAATAATATTATAAGTAAGTACATTTTTAATTTGTTTATAATTTTAGGTTTTATATGGATTGTATGCTACCTGAAATAATTCAACCACTTTATCCAATAAGAATGTTGAAGTCCGATATCAAAGAGCCTGAGCGTATTATTAAAATTATGACCACAACTAATAATAATTTTAAAAAAATGTGACCTTTATTCTCATCAATTATTCTATAATATTTTTAATAAATGTGAAACGTGTTTTTTTTATTTATTTAAATTTTAAAGATACTTATTACATATATGATAGGTAACTGGTAAGTCTACACGTCTACAGTAATACAGTATATAATATATACATATCAATATATGTATATGTAAAATAAGAAATACCTGATTTTATTAGTTATTACTTGAATTATGAACTGTATCTAATTATATTTCCATGACCAATTTATTTCCTTTCAAAAAATGTTGTTTTGTTGTATTGGTATCGGTATGCATATTAAAGTAAACAAGAGTTTTATTTATTAATTACAAACTAATAAATATAATATTATCGAATACACGCGTAATTCATAATATCTTTGTTATTAGGTACTTATTAGTAAATCGTAGGTTTCAAATTATTGTAGGATAGGTAGAAAGGTAGAACCTTATAAATAATAATAGGTGACTGATGTGTCAAAAATGTTTTAGAAATGTTAGAGATACGCAAGAAATGTAATTTAAAAAATATACCTATGTGGTAACAGTATAACATAAAATAATATATATTCAATTAATTAACCTACTAAAATATAATATTTAGATATTTAGGTAATACTAGTTTAGGTTACAGTTATATATTAGATATTATTTACTGTATTGAATACATTTTTTACGAAGTAAGTATTTAATAATGCAATAAATATAAGCAGCGTATAGGTACGCTCGAATATTAAAAATATTACGGCGGTAATGCGGTATAATATACGTGTATGCATTTTATATTTACGTGATCCGCCACAGACGAAGGTTGATAAAATAATAAACATCGCTCCCGATTGAGCAAAATTGTCGGCCTGCCGCCGACTGTGAGTAGTGGGCGCGGCTTAAGCGTCGCGTGCTTGCGGATCGCGAAAACACCTAACAGCGCGTTCTCTCGGTCGTTGTATACGTTTCGCTTTCGGTGTAGCGTCCTCTTAAACAGTTGAATAATAACCTTATAACAAATTAACATAAAATGCATTCCTTTTTTAAAATCTTAAAAGTGTATAATAAAAGTAAAAATAGGTAAATTAGAATAATATATAGTAATATGATAATATTAAAAAACTTAAACATACCTAATCTTTAAAACCTTTAACAATATAAAATGAAACATAATTTTTAAATTAAAAAATGTAGAACTTAATTAATAACTTATTCTTTTAGTTTTAGATAGGAACTTATTGACGAAAATCACAAATATACGAAGCAGGTCTGTCAGTTGATGTGCATAACGCGTGTGCCCAAAGTCCACAATCTCTACAACGATACCATACTTCATTGAGACCAAATTCTCCATAAACTACACATTTTGTTTGGAACTCATTTTCATCTGTTTCTTCATCACTTAGAATGGTGTTGAAGTTAAGCTGACGTTTACCATCACGTTTAATTTTATTTGATTTTACAGCCGTTATTGATTTCTTTTTAGTTATATTGTGTTTTTTCTTTAATTGCTTTTACTTTATTTTGTTTAGAATTTTCTTGCTTCCTTACTAACTTTTCTTGTTTTATTTTTTTTGTCATTTCTCGTTTTTCTTTTGCTTGCTCCAATTCTAATTTCATAGGTGTGTCTGTCAACACGATGGATTTACGTTTGCGGGATGTAGAACGTTTAGTCGATGTGGCATTTACTTTTAGTATTGGACATAACTGTTCAATACTTGTATGATAAATACCAGTTGATGTTGATGGGAGATAATTTATTTGAACTATTCCTTTTGTATCATGTATACTTATTGATTCATCCTGTAAACTTGGAAAATTAAAGTCTTCTTCTATTCACGTTCCAAAGAAAAGTTTTCTTATTCGTTCTCATTACCTTTCCGAGTGCAGAGTTGATTTTCAGAAATATCAAATTCGTTTTCTAAATATTCAAAAGTAAACTCTTTTTCTACTTCGCGTAATTCTTGTGCAGGTGCAAAGTCATCGGCTGTGAATTTATCAGTGTTCAATGGAATAATACCGGCGCTATTAAATCCCGATAACCCTTTGTCCATTGTAGCTACTTTTGTATAACTTTTATTAAAAAGTGAAGCCAAATCATACATCGTTATTTTTTCATGTGGATGGGCTTTTAAAAACAAGTCACATTCGCAATTAAAGGTAGTCTTAAGAGGTCCAAAAAAAGTTAAATCGAGTGGTTGTAATTTATGTGAAGTATGTGGTGGTAAATTCACAATACAAATACCATTTAATTTGCAAAAGTTATAAATTTCAATAGAAATATGACTGGTATGACTATCAAATATTAACATAACTGGATCCAGCGTTGTTGGTTTGACAACTTTAGCAAAGTGTTCCATCCATTTAAAAAATAGTTCAGTTGTTATCCATCCATTCTTAGAACACTCATATAAAGAACCAGCTGGACCACCTCTACCTAACAATTGACTAACTCTAGCCCTAGGGTATATAAACATAGGTGGGATAAATAAACCCGCAGCATTCATACAACAAACAACTGTAACATTTTTGCCACGTTCCCAGCTGATCATTGACCCCACTTGCTTTTGGCCTTTTGGACCCAAAATCCTTGATGGTTTTTGAACAGTTGTAATTCCCGTTCCGTCAACATTAAAAATTCTAGTACATTTATCATTCAGTTTGAACTTGTCCATTGTTTCCTCTAGGTTTTTATAAAATAATCGTACATTAGTTTCATTGAATGATGAAACTCTGTTTAAACTGGTACCTTCTGGAGTGCGTAAACTTATTTCGGGATTTCTTTTTAGAAATAGTTCTAGCCAGTCATATCCAGCTGATTTTGTTAAGCTGCAAAACCTGTGTTCAATGCCATTTGCAACAGCATATTCATAAGCAAGTCGTCTTAATTCAGTTGGTGTTAAACCATAAAAGTATTTAGACAGTTTTAATACATGTTTCGTTAATTCTTTTTCAACCTCATAAGAAAATGTTGGTTTTCTACCAAGTTTAGGTTTAACATAATTTTGATTTTTAAGTCTACCTCGAAGTGTTGATTCTGCAATACCAAAAGTTCGACCAACATCACGAATTTTCCGACCTGAGTTAATGGCAAGTATAGCCGCTTATAATTGTTCTGCTGTCCATTTTTCTTTTTCAGAATTCCTAGTATATAGTCTTGGCATTTTAAAACTTGAAATATAAATAACAATTATTTATTTAACATGAATACCTAACAGATAAATATTTAATAAATAATATAGCCAAATAAGTAAAACTACGAATGGGGTAATACGGCGCATTAAAAGTATGCGCACCATTCCCCCGACTAGGACGCGCAGCATTACCCCAATCGACTTTTGTTATATTATCAAAATACAATGAAATGTGTAAAATAATATTATCTAGTTGGCGATATATTAAATAAAGCTGAGAAAATTCTCTACAAAACTATATTTTATTACGTTAAAAAATAATTAATTACATATACCTAACTTACCACGTTACGAAACCCAGTAGTTATATTTAGTTTTTTTTGGAGATTAAAGACCGGCTTGATAACTCAGCACATATTGATAAAATTATTATAAATATTTTTTCTGTTGATGAGACTAAACAGCTGATTATTTTAAGCGAATCACTGAATTTTAAAATGTACTGGTTTATAAGATATCACACTGCGCGCAATTACCCAACGCGCGATATTCTCCCACTTTCCCCTATAACATATAAGATATAATTATTTATTATAACATCATGTGGATGATGGCAAAGCTGGGTGAGTTAACCAATTTTTTTAACTAGTTAAAGTTAAGTTATCCTTAAATAAAAAATAACTATACTAAGTTAAAGTTCATTAGTCTTTTATAAATTATCATATTAAATTATTAATATACTGTATTAATACGTCTGGGGTAATTGTTTACTCCGTGCGCAAAACGAGGAATAAAATAAAATAAAATTTTTTTTACATGGAGTTGACAAAGTATTTTTGTTGGTATATTATTAGTTTTTATAAATTATCATATAAATATTACATATTATTATTTATTTTAATAGTTTATAATATTTATATTGCCGTTTCCATGGCGCGTTTATAATAATATTATTAAAAATTATTAATTTGGTCCATTTATTAGACCTGTAGCCTAGGTCATGTGCTATGCCTTCTTTTTTTTTACTTAGTTCACGACACTACCGTGTCAGTGGATTCTAAAATATTAACTCGAAAGTACCTACCTATATAGATATTTATATTATTATGTATACTTTCTGAGTTCTGCAGTAATACAATTGATATTAATAATGATTAATGGTGCCTAATATATTATATTATTATAATTAATATTTTATAATATAATAATATATTATTATGTAAGTAGGTCTAGCTGCACTGGTGTTGTCGTCTTCGTCTGAGGGCACCCGTATGTTTGCATAGGTAATTTCACAGGGTATATAAATTATTAGACGTATAATATATTATTATATTTATATATTATATATTATTTTGGTAAATGGATTAATCGTATAATCGTATTCTAAAACAGTATACTCAGAAATACGCTATAATACAAATTGTATAACAATAATACTATTGTCTATTATTATTTACTATATCATAAGCTGTCGTGTTTTTCTGCCGCCACAGACGATCAGAAGACAGAAATAACTATGTGGCATAATTTTCCTACATTAAATTAACACAATAGCCAACAATAAATTATGAAATACTGAGTCAATAATTATAGTATAGTTATAAATAATTTATATTATTTATAATTTATTATAATACATTATAAGGCCTTAACATAATTGTCTGGGTTTCCCTAAAAGCCGTCGACTGAAAAATGTGCTTCCTCAAATGTGCACAATCATCTATATCAACTGTGAATAGTGGTGATAATGATAATGCGATTAATATAAAAATACTTTTAAATGATTTTAAAAGTATTAAACGGGAACCATACATTTCAAAAGTTATGAACTATTGGGAAACAGAAAAGCTAATTAGACCAGAACTTTACAAGCTAGCTTGTGCATGCTGTCCCTGCCACTCAAGTTCGTAATGTTTTGTAAACATTATAAATTAATTAAATTTTAAATTTGTCTTGTTGCTTATGCTTGATTATTTTACAGGTCACTAGGCCAGTGTCGAGAGAAGTTTTTCGGGGTTTAAATTTATACTATCTGATTTAAGAACATCATTGTTTTCAGAACAGTTGAATGCAATCATGATAGTTCGCAGCAATACTAAATTTAATAAATAACTTTCAATCATTATTATGCATCAATAAACTACCTATGATATCATTCATTAATTTATAATAACTGCAGTTTTCATGGTATTAGGGTTCCTATATTCATAGATTACCAACCATTAGCCATACATGACACTTTTGCACATATTTTAGTTACTAAGTTTTTGTAAGTCTATATAGTCACTCTGTCACTGTGTATTAGGTACCTAAGAATTTCCTTATAGTTATAGTTAGTTATAGTATTATAGTTAGTTTCCTTATGGCTTATCGTGGGCTCAAATATAGTGGTAACTCTCTTTAATAAATTTCTATTTGACTAAACTCTATATTATAATAAAATGTTTTATGGAACTATACATTTTTCATACAGAATGTTTCTATTAAAAAAAATAATTCTATTTAATGAACTTATTTTGTACAATAAATGTAAAAACTTTGTTATTTATTTATAAAGTACACACTTGTCAATCAGACTTATTTGAATAAATGTGAGAATTTTTATAGTCTGAATGGTACAAAAGTTGTTCAACAACAGGAAATCAAAAAGTTCTTTGACAAAAAATTATAAAATAAACTATAATTTACATACTTATTATAATTAAAATTAATTTTTAAATTTTTATTTACTTACTAATATTTTGTACACTAAAAATAAGTTTTAGAAATGAAAAAAATATAATTTCTTTTTCAAAAAAAATTTTAATCCACAATTTTTTTTTAAAGAACCTTGAAGTATGTTAAATAGAGGTTCCACTTTATCTAAATAAAAAAATGCAAGTTTGATTCAATCTAAAAATAATTATTGATATAGTAATTAATATTAAGTAATTGGTTGTGAATTTATATTATTAATTGATACTATGCTTTTTTTAGTAACTAATTATAGTAAAAATATTGCTGAAAATTTAGCTATCAATTTGAGTGGTAAATTAATTAATAATTTAATTTTGTTCACAGGAATGAAATAATATATTTATAATTTATATATTATATTGTTATTTAATTTATATTATGTGTTATTGGTTGAAGAAGTAAAATTGGTGATAGTTTTTAGAGCATTGATTTTTTATTTAGATTTGACCGATTTAAGAGATTTTTTAGTACTTTTAGTAATTTGGATATTTTAGGGTATGTATAGTCAGTAAGTATGTTATCCACACAGTATTAGATCAGGCCATGGCTTGACTGACCTGAACCGTTTTTACTTGTTTCACCTATAGTATTAATAATATACTTAATAAACAAAATTCAAACAATTTTTAATTAAATGTAAAATACTGTTGAATATATGTTTTCAAATAATTACAAATAGTTACAAATCAAAAGTAAAACAACAAATTTCAATCAATTTGATTAATGTGGTGGGTGGGACACGCATGAAGTTAGCCCATCATTGAGAAAATAGTTTCAACTTATAAACGATGAAGTTACACAAACTCTTAAAAAATTAGGTCGCAAATCATTTGGAAAATGTGTTATGAAGTGGAGAGGCTATAACTAAATAAGTCATAATTACGTATTCATTCCGGTGTAAATATTATCATTGATTGCAAATACTATAGTACTTGTCAGGCAACCAGACGCTAAATCGTACGCCACGCAATGTTTGGCGATTGGCGAGTAGGTTCCTACGCCAGTATTTTAAGTCATTAGTCATTATAAATTATTATAATTATAGGGATTAAAACCGATATTCGATACTGATTTTGAATACCTGTTAAAACCGTTAAAAACCGAAATCGAAACGGAAAAAATGAATACCGTTATCCGAAACCGAAACCGGAAAAAATCGATACCGGTATCCGAAACCGAAACCGAAAAAGTCAATACTGGTATCCGAAACCGAAACCGAAATCGGAAAAAATCAATACCGGTATCCGAAACCGAAACCGAAATCGGAAAAAATCGATACCGGTATCCGAAACCGAAACCGAAAAAAGTCAATACCGGTATCCGAAACCGAAACCGGAAAAAGTCAATACCGGTATCCGAAATCGGAAAAAATTGATACCGGTATCCAAAACCGAAATCGGAAAAAATCAAAACCGGTATCCGAAACCGAAAAAAAAATTTTCGGTTTCAAGCCCTGGTATACCGTATTCGACCTGATAACTGATAAGTGATATTCAATTGTAAAATATTATTTTTATTTTTACACAATAGAATTAAAAAAGCCAAATTTAAATCTGCAAAAACAAATAATAAAATAATATACCCTTTTCCATTTACATTTACATTTCCCTTTTCCATTATACACACCGTATACTTATAAAATACATATTTTTTCAAGTATACGCATTTCTTTGTAAATATCGTTATGAGTATACGCCCCAATACACACCTATACAAATTATATGATTATGTATTATATAATTATATGTGTCAACATTTATAAAATCTAAATATATACTAAAATCTGATTCTAAAATTGGAGTTTTCAAACATATTTTTGGTATTAATAAATACAAAGACGATAAAATCGTCTTGGGTTTGGAAAAAACTTTCTTTAAGTTAACTAATAAAATCATCATAGAATGGAACTGCAATTTCAATACGAAAATAATCTTCGGGAATTTTGGTATCTACATTTATTCTATTTGTTGAACGACTTACTAATCTTGGTATTTTTATTTTTTCTTCCTCATTCACGGATATGAACAATTTTTCTGATTTATTGAATATTTCTTTGAAATTTTCATTAATATATGTTCGCATACCTTTCACTTCACTTAAAACAGTTTCAACATTATCTACTGCTTCACTTAAATCACATTTTACCGACTGCAATATTTTACATAATGGCAAAGTTATAGAAAAAAGTGTGGTCGGAGTTATCATACTTGATGGGTCCGGTGCGCGAAATTTTAAAAAATGTCACGGCGCATTTAACATCCAACAATCTTATCAGTTATCACATATAAGATAAATGATAACAAGTTAACATTGATAATAGATTTCAATTTGTTCAATTTGTTCTGCTGTTATTCATTATTTGATTTTGGTCTTTAGTACTGGTATTATTAGTTATTACCTTGCCAATTCAATATTATTGACTATAATTTCAAAAAATGGAAGGTTTAAATTCTAAGGTACCTGCTATGTTTTTTTTGAGGACATTTAAATTTTACATGTTTAACAACATTTGTTTGTTACAACTACATTAGTACTTTTTTTTTCTTTATTATTTATAATATCTATGTTATCTTAATTTGCTAAGCTAAAAAGAATAATTAACTTGTCCTGTATGGTTGTATTTAAGTGTAAATTTTAGTCATATGTATATTGATGTATTGATGAAATATAATAAACCATGGTGATATTATAATCTTACCATTTAATGTTTATGTTAATCATGAATTGTATATTGTATTTTAATTTTATTGGACTAGAGTTCCTTAATTTGTATGTTAATGTGATTGATTATATCATATTTTACCTATTATTTCTTTTCTTTCCTATTCTGTGTACATAAATAAATTAGTCAAAAACAATTGGTGTTGTTGTGTTATATAATGGATTGTTGGACAATAGTAACCTGGTTACAATGTATAAATTAAATTTGTGTATGAAACAATTCTATTTAAATTTCAATGTGTCTGCTTGACACATATTCAATGGATAAAATGTTTGATCACTTGTATTTCAGATTTTTAAATGTACTATTTGTAAAACAATGTACAAGTATAAATATACTTTAAAAAGACATTTAAAAGAAAAGCATGGCATATTCGATGATAGCATAAGCCAAAAGAAAAATGTCAAGTGTGAGTTATGTGAAAAACATTTTGGCATGAAAAAAGATATGTTGAGACATTTAAGGACGATTCATAACAATAAAGGATCAGAACATTTTAATATAGAAGTACTTACAAAATTAAATATAACTATAGCTGCTTAATAAATTTTATACAAAAAAATAATTATTATAATACAGGTAAAAACAACAATTCCGGATAAAAATACCATCACCCAGTCATTCCAAAATAATGAGTATTTACAGGTATCTAATTTACTCAGTGTTTAATGAGAAATGCCCACGTTTAAAATTTTTTAACATTCCATACATTTTATTATTTATCAAAGACTTTTATCAAGGAAAATAATAAAATTAGTTTTGATTTACAGAGCATATTACCTGAAGGTTATAATTATCATGTCGAAGATACTAAGTTTTTAGAAAATGGGCAATTTATTGTTAGATTTGAAATATATAATTTTAAGTATGATGAAATTTCATCATGGATATTGAAATTTAATCAAAAAAGCAAAACAACTTATTTAGTGACAAATGTAAGAAAATCTGAATTACCAAGTGTTCTGTTTAAGGTCTAATTCATCATTACTATGTCACACGGTACCTAATTCTTAGTTGTTTTATAAATATTTATTATTTTACGTTATTTTTATTTATAAATTATAAAAGCTAAAGCTATTTAAATAACAATATTTGTATAACTTTTTTAGAAAAGGTATCGCTGTCATCATAACACAAGGCCAAAGAAAACTGCAACCCCCTGTTCTAAACATTTAAATTGTAAATCTACTATTTGCATACAAATTGTTGAACATGAAATGGAACAAGTATATGATCTGTTAGTAAAACAAAATTATTAATTTATGTATTATACCATACGTCGTAACATAAGAGCAACATAGATAAATATTAATTTGTGGTGGGCTTGTTCTAAGGGTGCAATATTTTCAGGTATTTATGGTTAATGGTTTTTTTCTTTTATTATTTTAAAGTGGAGAAGATAATGAAAATATGGTAGTTGAAAATACCAAAGCAATTGTTGATTTTAAATTCATACATAACCATGAAATTATGAGAGCTGATGTTTTGAAATACAGAAAACCATCGGAAGAAGTAAAAGCTACATTTTTAAAATTCTTTGAAGAGGGTAAAACACCGGCAAAAGCTCTATTTTCTTTCAAAACACAATTACGTATTGAAAAAGGAAATAATTATTATGTTTATGCTGGTGACCGTGGAGAACTTCCAAATTCAGAATGGGTTTATAATCTATATTATAAGACTTTTAACCAACATTTTGGTGCATCACATGGTGAACCAATGATGGAATCGCTGAGAAACGCAGTAAATCAATATCATGAGGAATGTAGTTCTACTTGTGCTCTGATGGAGACCCTTGAGGATGGAAATGTTGCTATTGTTATCGCAAGTTCACTCATGAAACGAATAAGTACCGGTGTACATGAAAGTGGAGAAATATTATTTATTGATGCTTCTGGAAATGTTGATCGATATGGGTGCAAAGTTTTCCTAATTTATACAAATAGTTGTGCTGGTGGACTTTTAATTTGTACATTAATATTGACCAGTGAATCATCAACGATTATTTCATTAGGATTGGAATTATGGAAAAAGTTGCTTCCACAACATGCATTAGGTGGAAGAGGAATAAATGGACCGAAAATTTTTATGTCTGATGATTCAGCTGCAGAGAGAAATGCACTATGTGAAGCTTTTCCTCAATCAACTCTGCTATTGTGCATATTTCACGTATTACAGGTAGGGATATAAAATATAATATAACATAACAATGATTATTTTTAATTTTTTAATTATATATTTAATCTAAGAACTTTAATTCTAAAATATTAATTTAAACATTTTCTCTAATTACAGGCAGCTTGGCGGTACTTATGGGACTCTCACCATGGAATAATATTACAGCATCGTCAAATTCTTTATAACAAAATTAAAAAAAATGTTGTATTCAAAAACTTTTGTAGAATTAGAAATATTTTACCAAGAAATTATGAACGATGACTTGACAAAACAATATTCTAGGTTTGAGAGTTATGTAGTAGGTTTATTTCAGCGACGTAATGAATGGGCACTTTGCTTAAGACAGTCATTGATTACACGTGGACAAAACACAAATAACATCTGTGAAGCAGGAGTTAAGATTGTAAAAGATACAATACTTGACAGAACAAGGGCATATTCTCCAGTACAGTTATTTTTTTTTATCGTTAATGATCTTGAAAAATTTTATGAAATGAAGTTGTTAGATATTGCAGCTAATCGCCCTGCACAATATTTAAAAAAAAAATGTATATTAACTGAATCACAAAAAGAGCATTTAGAATTTAAAGATTTAGAATCAACATACGAGGTTAAAAATAATCATAAGAATACACTTTACCATGTAGACCTGGATTTAGGAATTTGTTCATGTCCAGAAGATTGTACTGGTAAACCTTGCAAACACCAGATATTTGTTGCATCAAGCTTAAATGTTGATCTTAAGCTTTGTTTACCAACTAATGAAGAAACCAGAAAAGCATTACATATAATTGCCACTGGAAGCTCAGAAATTGAAAATGGGTGGTATGGTTCAATTCTAAAGCAGCCTCAATCCATATCAGTAAATACTGAAAACAAAATATTAGTATAAATTGTGTTCAAGATACAATAGCCAATGAGGTAACAATTAAAGAAAATGACAACATGGAAAACAATGAAAGTGAAACTGCTAGTAGTGCAAATGTTTGATGGTAAGATGGTACAAAAAATGAGAGATGTAATAAAATCAGATGAAACTTACTTTACACCTGGAATTAAAGCAATGAGTAATTAATTTAATAAGAATGTAAAGACACATGCTAGTCTTCTATCAGCTATGATGACGTTTGGTAAATATTCTGGTCTTGATCCAACTTCCAAGAAACTTAAATTGGTTGGAAACAAGCGCATTGGTACACAACCCACAGCTAGATCCAGACGCACAACTGAAATTAAGGGAAGAAAAAATTTAGCTGCAGGAAGGGTTCCTAAGTGGAAACGCATTCCAGAACACACCTATGGAAGCCAACCTAATTCTAGTGTTCTGCCACATACCCCGAAACCATTTAACTCTGAAAGTACAATATTGAAACCACAAAAAATGCCACACAATTTATCATATTGCGTTGAACAGAATAAAAGATTAGGAGCGACACATAGTGCTAAATAATTATTACCTATTAATTATTATATTATATTATTAATGACAAAATGTATTATTATACTGATGTTTTCACATATCATATTATTATACTGATTTTTTTACATACATATTTATTTTCATATTAAATTATATTAAGTTTTTGAAATATTATATTATTAAACGACTAAACTAAAAATTAAAACTGTTAAGTTGTTAACTTGTAATCATTTATCTTATATGATAACTGATAAGATTGTCGGATGTTAAATGCGCCGTGACATGTTTTAAAATTTCGCATCTGGTGCAAGAACCGGTTATCTCCAATTTTTTTGAAAATGCATTATTTTATCTGATAACGAAGAATTTTGTCTACATTTCGGTGCAATAATCGGCTATGTCCGTTTATTAGATAGCCTAATATCATACAAATGGAGATGTCTGGTATACAGTTACGGTGCAAAAACCGGCTATCTCCGGAGATACCCGGTTATTGCACCGAGACATGGGCAACACTGTAAAATAGTACGCGAGATGATAGAATAATATTATTTTATCAGTTATTATAATTTCGTAAATTTACTATTCGTTTTTCGTTATAACTTATAACTTTATAAGGTTTATATTTGTTAATTTAAATGGTTATTTACTGCTTTAATCGATTATAATATATTATAATACATTTGCATGACAAAATTTACACCTGTATGACAAAAAATGATGTGCGGTGCTGGAGAGACGTCTCGCCAGCACCACCCAACATTAAAAATTAATAATAATAACAAACTTGATATGCTAAAATGTAGCACGTGATTAGCATGAATTTGCATGACAGACACCGAAATTGGCACGCGTCTGGTTCCCGAGAAAAACCCGTTCGAATATTTCGCGCGTCTCGCCAACGGCGTCGGCCATAGATATAATAATATTGTACTATTATAATTTTATAATATGTTGTTTATTACACGATATTATATTGTATTAATCTTTTAACCGTAGGTTGAATAATTATTAATTCGATCTAATGATTTGACACTTTTAGACTTAATATAATGCTCATTAATTGTGGATCCCTTGTTTATAACTTGGTTGACTCGTGGTCGTACGCAAGTAGGTCGTAAAATATTTGAATATTTTGATTAAAATAGTAAAGTAGTATTTATCAAATCAAATATTAAATGCATTTCTCTTTATCTCTAAAATAACTTAATTCGAATCATCTCTAAGGTTTAACATGATCATGTTATTGTAAAATGGTTTGTACCGTGGTATGACGGACTAGCTGGGTAATTCCAAACAGACGTTCATCGATATCCTTTTGTATAAATTATTGTTGTTGCTCATCGCTCATTGCCTATTAAAAATAAATTCCTCTACTATTTTGATAATATATAATTATCAATAACTATTTTTACCATCCGTGTTTTTGTTTTACTCATTATTCCGATTTCAACGTTGTTGAAGTAAATGTTGTTTTCCACGTCGTTGTGAAATTGGTTATATAGGTTGTACTTAATAGTTCGCTTATGTATAATTTTTCTATTTAATATTAATTCATTACTAACCGAATAATGGCGGGTCGAAAGCCAGTTATCCCGTCTCATCAAATTGTGGAAGCAGTTCTTAAGTTTAAAGACCGTATAATAACTGAAGTCAATGGTGAAAAAAGTAAGTCGACCTACATTTTCATATAAACTTACAGTAAGTATGAACTTAATACTTAATTATATTAAATTAATTGACGTATTAAATTATAACTTTATTGTGTATAGTACCTTTTTTTTTTTTTACGTGATATCGAGGACCGGAGAAGGAACCAATTTTGCCAATACTTCTCCTCCGGCCACAATCGTTTATTGAAACAATCAAATACGTATCCTATTTTTAGTAGTGGTAGGCTGTATCCTACTCACTACTATAGCAACAACAAAACAAACAATTATATTATATGACAATGTGGGAGCCCCTACTCTCAAAAAGTTCCTTCAGCTACATAAAATCTTAACTAGGTTACTTTAGGTTATGTATGTGCCTGCGGGGGCCTGCCGTGCTCTTTACTCTTGCTCTTTGCTCCACCATTCCGTAAAAGAACCTGAACAGTTCCTCAGCTTCTCTCAGGATCGCCGACTTTTCGTTTGGGTCCGATGGAAGTTGTTCAAAACTTGGACCGCAGAGGATGTCTGGGAGATCCCTGGCACTTGGTCGGTAACCTAGCCGGGTGCTCAGGGGCTCGCGGAACCTGTCCCAGTGTGGGCACCCAAACAGGGTGTGCTCGGCGGTGTCTGAGTTGTCTGAGCACTGCCGACAACGGGGGCTGGCAGCCCTGGCCATTCGGTGTAAGTACCACTGGAAACATCCATGACCCGTGAGTGCCCGTGTCATGTGGAACGTCAGAGGCACTCACGGGACAGTTCTCCCCATCCATCTTCCTACATCCGGAATGATGCGCCGGGTCCACGAGGCCTTCTCAGTTGCCTGACATCTTGCCTGCCACTGTGCGATAGTGGACTTCCCCTCCTCGCATTTAACGGCCGCTTTTGAAGGCCGCAACTCACCGGGCTCAGTTTCAGCCTGTAGTCGATACCTTATTCTACGCCTCTCTAGACCAACCAGGTCTGCCGGCGGTGTGCAGGCCAGAACTAGTGCAGCCTCGTCTGAAACGGACCCTCAGGGGGGCGGACCTCAGCGGACGGATGAGATTCCTCCTGGTTCTGGCGACATCGGCAATGGCTTTGCTCCATACGGGGGCGGCGTAGAGAAGTTGGCTATCCACGACCGAACCGAGCAGCTTACGCTTCCACTGATCTGGACCTCCTATATTTGGCATCAGCCGGGCCAGCGCAGCCGCTGTGCGTGCCGCCTTTTTGGCGACGGCATTGACGTGAGCCGCAAATGTCAGGTTTAAAAATAAAGGAAGACAAGAAGTTAGTTTTTTGTCTTGGGAAAGACAAAATCAGCCGATCAATTCTGTGGCTTCATGTATCAAAGTAGTAATTAATAAACAGTTAATTTGAATCCCGATTTTTTAGTGTTTTTATCGATACTACGTTTTACATTTCCAGAAAAGAGCAATTAGCAGTCATCATTCGTTATGCTAATTTTGAAAAACTGAAAAAAGTAACTAATGAACGTCTTTTAAACTTGAAACAATTATCTCTTACATCTGGAAAGAATCTATTCATTATTTTCAAAGAGATCTGTGCTGAAAATAAACTGAATTAGAAACGGTTTTTAGTAGGTCAAAGCTATGACGGTGCAGCCGACATGCGTCGAGAGTATGCAGGCCTTCAAGCACTTGTGTGCCCAGATAATCCTGCAGCTGTACTACTTGGTGTTATGCACACAACTTAAGTTAAATAGTTGTTCGAGGATCTTGCAGTTCCCAAAATGCAGTAGACTTATTTTTCAATTTGGAATCCTTATACGCATTGATTTCAAGTAGCAAGAAAAGACTTTTTTGGTTTGATAATGCACAGAAAAATCATTATCCAATGCAACGAATCCATGGACTAAATCAGGTTGAGACAACACGCTGGTTTTCACTTTCATCCGCATGAAACACAGTAATTCTAGCATTTAATGCTGTGATTGACCCGCTAGAAAAAATTCAGCAAGAAGAGGGATGTGCAGATTTTAAAACTGGAGCAAAACCAACATGTTTAATGGAATATTTTATTTCTGAACAATTATTTTTACCGCATTATTATATATTGATATTTTCTATATTTTTGATCCATGAACCAAAATACTACAATCAATTAATATTGATTTATTAGGTGCTATAAAAAGTTTATACATAGTAACTGATAGAATAAAAAAACATGTGAACAGATAAGGGATACACAGAACTTTGTAAAAAAAGCAAAAATTACATGGAAAAATCAGATTTTGAGTTCTCACCTTTACTTATTCATCGTTTAAGAAAGAAAAAAATATTATCGAATGAAGAAGTTGAGGATCATCCTATTACTGATCCTCTTTATGAATTTAAAATCAAAACATACTTTGTTTCTTTAGACACAATGATTACTGCTATAAATGATAGATTAGAATATCATTGAATTCAAACTGTACACTTCTTTCACCTTATATAATTTATAAGTCGATGCATTTGTATGATAAATGGACTGAGGGCGGTCCAAGAGGTATTAGAATGGTTTGTAAAAATAATAGTTATATTTTTCCCCGAAGTTATTTAACTTACATAAGTATCAAATTGATTTTATTTTGCTTTCACCAAACTCAACCCATATAACCCAGCCATTGGACATATCATTTTTCGACCGTTAAAAGGATCTTGGAGAAAAGTTCTAGATGACTGGAAAAGTAATAAAAAATCACCGTCGGTTAACAAAAGTACTTTTCCTTCTCTTCTAAAATCTACGATTGATAACTTAAATGGAAGCGATGGAGATGTTATTAGAGCTGGATTTGAAAAATCTGGGATTTGGCCTTTAAATATGCTACCGAAAGATGATCAATTTGATACAAGCAGTGAAATTGTAGAAAATAACTTAACGATGTTTTTAAAAGAGTTTAGATTTGGAGAGTGCTCACAAAAAAACTAGAAAATCAGGTTTAAAAGTTCCAGAGGGGAAAAGTGTTCGTGCTCATGATTTTGAATCATCAGGGGGGTTGGGGTTCAAAGAAATCATAAAATTCATAATCCAATAATGGTGTGTCTCCCATTATTTCCTTTTTTTTATATAAATCAGAACAATTGTTCATATCCGTGAACGAGGAAGAAAAAATAAAAATACCAAGGTTAGTAAGTCGTTCAACAACTAGAATAAATGTGGATACCAAAATTCCTGAAGACTATTTTCGTATTGCAATTGCAATTCCATTCTATGATGATTTTATTAGTCAACTTAAAGAACGGTTTTCCAAACACAAGACGATTTTATCGTCTTTGTATTTATTAATACCAAAAATGTGTTTGAAATCTCCAATTTTAGAATCAGATTTTATAAATGTTGACACATTACCTTCAGAACTAAAATTGTGGAAAATAAAATGGATTGCTTTCAAAGATGTAGATCGTCCACATACAGCTGTAGAAGCACTAAATTATTGTAATCCTGAACTTTTTCCAAATATTCATTTTTTATTAAAAGTACTAGCTACATTACCGGTTTCTACAGCAACTCCCGAACGAACTTTTTCGACATTAAAACGCGTCAAGACATTTTTACGGAACTCTACGGGACAAGAAAGACTAACTGGACTAGCTCTATTAAGTGTCCATAGAGATGTTACAGTTAATCCCGATGAAGTGTTAAACCAGTTTGCTCTTCAAAAAGATAGGAACATATTATTAGCTTAAAATAATATGATTTGTATTTGTGCATTTTTTATTTCTTAATTTTATATTTCATATTTGTATAGTGTAAGGTGACAAGATGTCAAAGTAATTTTGTTTATTTGATTTTATTATATTTTAATAAAAGAAGATTAAATCTTTTTCTGTCTTATTTTTAATCAAATATCAAAAATCTAAATCTAAATTCAATAAAATTACAATATACATGTTTTGGACCCCTCCCGAAAAAAATTTCTAGATACGGCCTTGATTAGGAAACCAGTATTACACCCAGGAACAAAACATAAATTAGGCATTTTATAATGTTCTAAATTTATATTAACAAAACAATAAAAATTAAATGAAAATTTAGTATAGTGTGACGATTTTTCATTAATTAATAATTTTGATGTTGATACAAAAGAATCAATGCAAGCACCGATTCCTTGTATTTTGTATTTATTTGTGATCCTACTATATTGTTTTCTTTACCACCAATTAAACCAATCAGAAAGCAAATTGTGACTCCAGGGATAGTTCATAAATAATAGACATTTTTTATTGTGGTTAAAAAATTATAATTTATTCATATTTTAACAAATACAGTGGTAATTTATTGTGTTTTGCTTAAATTTTCTTTAAATCTTGCATACGAAGCTGTGTATTTTTGCTACTCTAGCGGTGAGCTTAACTGGAGTAATATTTTCAATCAACTAATAAGCCAAGTGTTTACACCTTATCAATCCAAATTGGTTATCCTATAAAAAACGTAGTTCGTACTACCAACAGACAGAGTGCAGTTACATCGCATGTGTACGAACCTTGTACAACTTTGTGTCCGTGATTTTCTCTGTAGTGTCCAGTCCTATGTAGTAGTTCATGGTGGTAACCATGGTTATCTACTCTTGAGTAGATAACCGTGGTGGTAACGTTTCTTAGCGCGCCACAGTCACTATGATAACAATTGATAAGATGTTTGCTTATTTTTTTTTTTTTAATTTTAATAATGACACTAACATACTTAGTAGCCGTTCCTGAAAATTATGATTCAACGACCTATCCGTGGAAAACTCTATACTCCGTGTCTTATCCGTCGTGGAAACTTCGAATATGGTTGTTGTCGATTTTGACTCTAAGAAGGTTACAACTCCATGTACTAAAGATCATTAGTATACTGCTACGATTATTTATTTAATTATTTATTATTTTTGAATATCTAGTTTTTTTCATACAACATGCAATTCAATAACTGTAAGTATTTAATTAAGTTCTTCAACTTTTACACTTTTTGGTTATAGTATGAATTATTTAAGAGAATCTTTGTTTTAAATTTTCAACTCTTAGTTATAAAAACTGAACATTTTATAATTTTTTAATTCCAATGATTGATAATTTTCGAGATGTTGACAAATTTTGTCAATATTCGAACATAAAATGCTTATAAAAAAAAATCGTGCCTATGTATTTAAACCAAGAATAACGATTTTTTTTTTTATTATTTTTTAAAGTTTTTGAAAACAATGACAACATTCAAACTTTTGAGTTTAATGAAAAGAAAAATGATTTCCTAATGATAAAATGCGCATTTTGTTCAAAATCATTTATATTTAAATCTACAATGTTGCACCACACAAAAAAAGCACTTATACAGAGCATTATACCAGTAATAATTGTACCTAGACGACATTTTACTAATGAAGTATACATATTTTTATTTTTTTAATAGCATTGGTGTTTTAATATTAATTTTATTTATATATATCAGGAGGTAGTTTTGAAAATTGCGTCCGTGATACAAAAATTCAGGGACATAAATACGGCATCATTATACTACTTACTATTAAGGTACGACTGTCGTTTTATGAATATAGACCATTCCAATAATATTATTACAACCAAAATTGGAGCAATTCAACATAAAATGAACAATAATACACAAGTACACAATAATACACTAATAATAATAATACAATAATAATAATACACTAATAATAATAATACAATAATAATAATATTTACAGATTCTTAAAAGATTCAAAGACGTAAATAATCTAATTCAATTTATAGAAAAGGAGGAAGAGGAGGGGTTGATAGTTAAAGGGGAACAAAAGGCCATTCAAAAAATTGTAACAAAATTCGTGTCAAAAAACTTTGGGTCAAAATTGGGGAAAAAAAAAATTTCGGAAAAAATCAAAACAACCACAAAATTATGTTATAGCAAGGGACTACAAAATTATGCACAATTCCTCATCAGCAAAAAAACATTTGCAAAAAAAAAAGGAAATAATGGGAGACACACCATTTTTGGATTATGAATTTTATGATTTCTTTGAACCCCAACCCCCCTCAATCCATCAATGGTCGAATTCCCTAAATATATCATCACCTGAGGAACTGGATTTAGAATTATTAAATATTATTAATTATACTTTAAAATATCCAGATGAAAAGTGAGTAAAAAGATTAATTGATTATTTACAAATTGTAATTTATATATTTTTTTTTTATTTTCTAGTGTATTACCTATTTAATGAAATAATGAAAAATAAAATTTGGTTGATCAAATGTTCATTAGTCATTGAATTCATTCAAAAATTAAATAAAAGTACTGAAGTCATAGTACAAGACAATAAAGCAATTGTCAATGCTCTTCAGTATTTATCAATAAATGTTTTGAACTATATGAATTATGAATTCAAATTATTTGTTGATCGTTTGGGAAGGTGGTGGACGTATTACCATACTACAACCTTAAATGTAACACATAGTGTGTAAGTATTATTCATCTAAAATCTTGAAACCTAAATAGTAAAAAAAAATTAAAAATGTATAACCTTATATAGCTTTCTTGTTCATAATGGTACGTCCCACAATATTGACATGGGCCAAGAAAGAATTGTTTTATTTTGGTCACCCAACAATCCTTCCACAATTGAAAATTATTCTTTGGCATGTATTCGGCAATATTATCGGAACACTACAGACACGCAGCAACACCACAATGTAAAATTGTAGAAAATAACTTAACGATGTTTTTAAAAGAGTCTAGATTTGGAGAGTGCTCACAAAAAAAACTAGAAAATCAGGTTTAAAAGTTCCAGAGGGGAAAAGTGTTCGTGCTCATGATTTTGAATCATCAGAATCAGAGATAAGTGAAGATAATAATCTATTAAACCAAACATTTAATGATGAAAATGACAATGAAATCGATCAACCATCGGGCATTGATGCTATAATAGAACCAACACAGTCTACAAGTTCAGGGAATCGGGGAGTAATAAATATGCCAATAAACGTTTTTCAAACAAATATTGAATAAGGAACATGGGTTGCAGTCAATTTTGGTAAAAATATGCCCAAAATGTTTTTTGGGAAAGTTGTATCTGTTATTAAAAAAGGCGAAATATATGAAGGATCTTTTACAAGACCTAGTATAAACATTAAAAATCTGGACATTGTGTGTACGTTATTTAGACAATAATTTAAATATTAAAAAAAAATGAAATCAACAATTATGTATTGAAAGAAGACTTCTTACAATTTGTACCGGTAAATTCTACCACTGGTCAAAATTTGGCCACAGTAATTATAGTTACTTTAAAAAATCTTGGTATAAATGTGACTATTTACTTGGCCAAGGCTATGATGGCGCCGCAGCCATGAGTGGTAATTTTAAAGGAGTACAGTCTGTTATAAGAGAAGTACATCCCGCTGCACTTTATGTCCACTGTAGTGCACATTCGTTAAATTTAGCACTTGCTCATTCGTCAAACATTCACCATATTCGAAATTGTATTGGAACAATAAAATCTGTAGGAAATTTTATTAAAATGTCGGCCAAACGAACTGAATTATTAAAAAATAAAATAAAAGAATTTCTTCCTGAAACTAAATGGACAAAATTAACTTCCATGTGTGAGACTAGGTGGGTTGAAAATCATGATGGTATGCTTAGATTTTCAGAAATATATAAATCTATTGTTGCAACATTAGAAGAACTACAATTATTTGTTGACATTGAAACATCATCTAAAGCTTTACAGTTATATAAGTGTGTAACAACTAGTGAATTTATAATAAGTATGATAACTGCGACCACACTTTTTTCTATAACTTTGCCATTATGTAAAATATTGCAGTCGGTGAAATGTGATTTGAGTGAAGCAGTAGATCATGTTGAAACTGTTTTAAGTGAAGTGAAAGATATGCGAACAAATATTAATGAAAATTTCAAAAAAATATTCAATAAATCAGAACAATTGTTCATATCCGTGAACGAGGAAGAAAAAATAAAAATACCAAGGTTAGTAAGTCGTTCAACAACTAGAATAAATGTGGATACCAAAATTCCTGAAGACTATTTTCGTATTGCAATTGCAATTCCATTCTATGATGATTTTATTAGTCAACTTAAAGAACGGTTTTCCAAACACAAGACGATTTTATCGTCTTTGTATTTATTAATACCAAAAATGTGTTTGAAATCTCCAATTTTAGAATCAGATTTTAGTATATATTCAGATTTTATAAATGTTGACACATTACCTTCAGAACTAAAATTGTGGAAAATAAAATGGATTGCTTTCAAAGATGTAGATCGTCCACATACAGCTGTAGAAGCACTAAATTATTGTAATCCTGAACTTTTTCCAAATATTCATTTTTTATTAAAAGTACTAGCTACATTACCGGTTTCTACAGCAACTCCCGAACGAACTTTTTCGACATTAAAACGCGTCAAGACATTTTTACGGAACTCTACGGGACAAGAAAGACTAACTGGACTAGCTCTATTAAGTGTCCATAGAGATGTTACAGTTAATCCCGATGAAGTGTTAAACCAGTTTGCTCTTCAAAAAGATAGGAACATATTATTAGCTTAAAATAATATGATTTGTATTTGTGCATTTTTTATTTCTTAATTTTATATTTCATATTTGTATAGTGTAAGGTGACAAGATGTCAAAGTAATTTTGTTTATTTGATTTTATTATATTTTAATAAAAGAAGATTAAATCTTTTTCTGTCTTATTTTTAATCAAATATCAAAAATCTAAATCTAAATTCAATAAAATTACAATATACATGTTTTGGACCCCTCCCGAAAAAAATTTCTAGATACGGCCTTGATTAGGAAACCAGTATTACACCCAGGAACAAAACATAAATTAGGCATTTTATAATGTTCTAAATTTATATTAACAAAACAATAAAAATTAAATGAAAATTTAGTATAGTGTGACGATTTTTCATTAATTAATAATTTTGATGTTGATACAAAAGAATCAATGCAAGCACCGATTCCTTGTATTTTGTATTTATTTGTGATCCTACTATATTGTTTTCTTTACCACCAATTAAACCAATCAGAAAGCAAATTGTGACTCCAGGGATAGTTCATAAATAATAGACATTTTTTATTGTGGTTAAAAAATTATAATTTATTCATATTTTAACAAATACAGTGGTAATTTATTGTGTTTTGCTTAAATTTTCTTTAAATCTTGCATACGAAGCTGTGTATTTTTGCTACTCTAGCGGTGAGCTTAACTGGAGTAATATTTTCAATCAACTAATAAGCCAAGTGTTTACACCTTATCAATCCAAATTGGTTATCCTATAAAAAACGTAGTTCGTACTACCAACAGACAGAGTGCAGTTACATCGCATGTGTACGAACCTTGTACAACTTTGTGTCCGTGATTTTCTCTGTAGTGTCCAGTCCTATGTAGTAGTTCATGGTGGTAACCATGGTTATCTACTCTTGAGTAGATAACCGTGGTGGTAACGTTTCTTAGCGCGCCACAGTCACTATGATAACAATTGATAAGATGTTTGCTTATTTTTTTTTTTTTTAATTTTAATAATGACACTAACATACTTAGTAGCCGTTCCTGAAAATTATGATTCAACGACCTATCCGTGGAAAACTCTATACTCCGTGTCTTATCCGTCGTGGAAACTTCGAATATGGTTGTTGTCGATTTTGACTCTAAGAAGGTTACAACTCCATGTACTAAAGATCATTAGTATACTGCTACGATTATTTATTTAATTATTTATTATTTTTGAATATCTAGTTTTTTTCATACAACATGCAATTCAATAACTGTAAGTATTTAATTAAGTTCTTCAACTTTTACACTTTTTGGTTATAGTATGAATTATTTAAGAGAATCTTTGTTTTAAATTTTCAACTCTTAGTTATAAAAACTGAACATTTTATAATTTTTTAATTCCAATGATTGATAATTTTCGAGATGTTGACAAATTTTGTCAATATTCGAACATAAAATGCTTATAAAAAAAAATCGTGCCTATGTATTTAAACCAAGAATAACGATTTTTTTTTTTTATTATTTTTTAAAGTTTTTGAAAACAATGACAACATTCAAACTTTTGAGTTTAATGAAAAGAAAAATGATTTCCTAATGATAAAATGCGCATTTTGTTCAAAATCATTTATATTTAAATCTACAATGTTGCACCACACAAAAAAAGCACTTATACAGAGCATTATACCAGTAATAATTGTACCTAGACGACATTTTACTAATGAAGTATACATATTTTTATTTTTTTAATAGCATTGGTGTTTTAATATTAATTTTATTTATATATATCAGGAGGTAGTTTTGAAAATTGCGTCCGTGATACAAAAATTCAGGGACATAAATACGGCATCATTATACTACTTACTATTAAGGTACGACTGTCGTTTTATGAATATAGACCATTCCAATAATATTATTACAACCAAAATTGGAGCAATTCAACATAAAATGAACAATAATACACAAGTACACAATAATACACTAATAATAATAATACAATAATAATAATACACTAATAATAATAATACAATAATAATAATATTTACAGATTCTTAAAAGATTCAAAGACGTAAATAATCTAATTCAATTTATAGAAAAGGAGGAAGAGGAGGGGTTGATAGTTAAAGGGGAACAAAAGGCCATTCAAAAAATTGTAACAAAATTCGTGTCAAAAAACTTTGGGTCAAAATTGGGGAAAAAAAAAATTTCGGAAAAAATCAAAACAACCACAAAATTATGTTATAGCAAGGGACTACAAAATTATGCACAATTCCTCATCAGCAAAAAAACATTTGCAAAAAAAAAAGGAAATAATGGGAGACACACCATTTTTGGATTATGAATTTTATGATTTCTTTGAACCCCAACCCCCCTCAATCCATCAATGGTCGAATTCCCTAAATATATCATCACCTGAGGAACTGGATTTAGAATTATTAAATATTATTAATTATACTTTAAAATATCCAGATGAAAAGTGAGTAAAAAGATTAATTGATTATTTACAAATTGTAATTTATATATTTTTTTTTTATTTTCTAGTGTATTATTTAATGAAATAATGAAAAATAAAATTTGGTTGATCAAATGTTCATTAGTCATTGAATTCATTCAAAAATTAAATAAAAGTACTGAAGTCATAGTACAAGACAATAAAGCAATTGTCAATGCTCTTCAGTATTTATCAATAAATGTTTTGAACTATATGAATTATGAATTCAAATTATTTGTTGATCGTTTGGGAAGGTGGTGGACGTATTACCATACTACAACCTTAAATGTAACACATAGTGTGTAAGTATTATTCATCTAAAATCTTGAAACCTAAATAGTAAAAAAAAATTAAAAATGTATAACCTTATATAGCTTTCTTGTTCATAATGGTACGTCCCACAATATTGACATGGGCCAAGAAAGAATTGTTTTATTTTGGTCACCCAACAATCCTTCCACAATTGAAAATTATTCTTTGGCATGTATTCGGCAATATTATCGGAACACTACAGACACGCAGCAACACCACAATGTAAAATTGTAGAAAATAACTTAACGATGTTTTTAAAAGAGTCTAGATTTGGAGAGTGCTCACAAAAAAAACTAGAAAATCAGGTTTAAAAGTTCCAGAGGGGAAAAGTGTTCGTGCTCATGATTTTGAATCATCAGAATCAGAGATAAGTGAAGATAATAATCTATTAAACCAAACATTTAATGATGAAAATGACAATGAAATCGATCAACCATCGGGCATTGATGCTATAATAGAACCAACACAGTCTACAAGTTCAGGGAATCGGGGAGTAATAAATATGCCAATAAACGTTTTTCAAACAAATATTGAATAAGGAACATGGGTTGCAGTCAATTTTGGTAAAAATATGCCCAAAATGTTTTTTGGGAAAGTTGTATCTGTTATTAAAAAAGGCGAAATATATGAAGGATCTTTTACAAGACCTAGTATAAACATTAAAAATCTGGACATTGTGTGTACGTTATTTAGACAATAATTTAAATATTAAAAAAAATGAAATCAACAATTATGTATTGAAAGAAGACTTCTTACAATTTGTACCGGTAAATTCTACCACTGGTCAAAATTTGGCCACAGTAATTATAGTTACTTTAAAAAATCTTGGTATAAATGTGACTATTTACTTGGCCAAGGCTATGATGGCGCCGCAGCCATGAGTGGTAATTTTAAAGGAGTACAGTCTGTTATAAGAGAAGTACATCCCGCTGCACTTTATGTCCACTGTAGTGCACATTCGTTAAATTTAGCACTTGCTCATTCGTCAAACATTCACCATATTCGAAATTGTATTGGAACAATAAAATCTGTAGGAAATTTTATTAAAATGTCGGCCAAACGAACTGAATTATTAAAAAATAAAATAAAAGAATTTCTTCCTGAAACTAAATGGACAAAATTAACTTCCATGTGTGAGACTAGGTGGGTTGAAAATCATGATGGTATGCTTAGATTTTCAGAAATATATAAATCTATTGTTGCAACATTAGAAGAACTACAATTATTTGTTGACATTGAAACATCATCTAAAGCTTTACAGTTATATAAGTGTGTAACAACTAGTGAATTTATAATAAGTATGATAACTGCGACCACACTTTTTTCTATAACTTTGCCATTATGTAAAATATTGCAGTCGGTGAAATGTGATTTGAGTGAAGCAGTAGATCATGTTGAAACTGTTTTAAGTGAAGTGAAAGATATGCGAACAAATATTAATGAAAATTTCAAAAAAATATTCAATAAATCAGAACAATTGTTCATATCCGTGAACGAGGAAGAAAAAATAAAAATACCAAGGTTAGTAAGTCGTTCAACAACTAGAATAAATGTGGATACCAAAATTCCTGAAGACTATTTTCGTATTGCAATTGCAATTCCATTCTATGATGATTTTATTAGTCAACTTAAAGAACGGTTTTCCAAACACAAGACGATTTTATCGTCTTTGTATTTATTAATACCAAAAATGTGTTTGAAATCTCCAATTTTAGAATCAGATTTTAGTATATATTCAGATTTTATAAATGTTGACACATTACCTTCAGAACTAAAATTGTGGAAAATAAAATGGATTGCTTTCAAAGATGTAGATCGTCCACATACAGCTGTAGAAGCACTAAATTATTGTAATCCTGAACTTTTTCCAAATATTCATTTTTTATTAAAAGTACTAGCTACATTACCGGTTTCTACAGCAACTCCCGAACGAACTTTTTCGACATTAAAACGCGTCAAGACATTTTTACGGAACTCTACGGGACAAGAAAGACTAACTGGACTAGCTCTATTAAGTGTCCATAGAGATGTTACAGTTAATCCCGATGAAGTGTTAAACCAGTTTGCTCTTCAAAAAGATAGGAACATATTATTAGTTTAAAATAATATGATTTGTATTTGTGCATTTTTTATTTCTTAATTTTATATTTCATATTTGTATAGTGTAAGGTGACAAGATACAAAGCAAGTGTAACCTTAAATGTTCCTAGGTCAAGTCTACAAAATATAGTTAGTGGCAAAGTAGATTTATCTGTTCGGAAATTTGGACCAGAACCGATTCTTGAAAATATGAAGTGTTGCTGGTTAAATGGATAGAAGTTATGAGTCATAAAGGGTTTCCTATTGTTAGTAATGATCTATTATCATCTGTTGAAAAAATAGTTAAAGATTTAAACTTAGACACCAAATTTCCTTATGGAAAGCCAGGTAAAAAATGGTTGAAATTTCTCATGAACAGGCATCCTATAGTTGCAAAGCGAACTGTTGAAAAGTTAACCAAATCCAGATCTTGTGTAACTAAGGAACATATATTGAATTGGTTTTCTAATGTTGAAGAATTTTTATCTGACAATAATTTAAATGATATCCTTGATGATTCTTGCAGAATTTTTAATACTGATGAATCTGGGTTTAAGATGTGCCCAAAAGGGGAAAAAGTTTTAAGTATTCGCGGTACAAAAAATGTATATGAAGTAGTTGGAAACAATGAAAAACAACAAATCACTGTCCTAGTGAATGTATCAGCAGCTGGTGTTGTAGCACCAACAATGGTTGTTTTTGCTGGGAAAAGACTGCCTAAAGGAATTGCCAGCACTATGCCTGAGGATTGGGCCATGGCTAAGTCTGATAAAGGGTGGATCACTGGGGAAACTTTTTTTGAGTATGTCCTTAATGTTTTTTACCCTTAGTTAGTGGAAAATAACATTAAGGTACCAGTTATTTTATTTCTAGATGGCCATGTGTCTCATCTAACTTACCACTTAAGTTTGTTTTGCGAAAGTAAAGGTATTCATATAATTGCATTTTACCCTAATGCAACACATATACAACAACCTCTTGATGTTGCTATGTTTGGCCCATTAAAACAAGAATGGGCTAAAGAAGTTCATAAATGGCGTATGGAAAGTCAAGAACCTCTTACTAGGTTACACTTTTCTCCTATGCTAAGTAGAGTTATGAAGAATAGGCTTACTGAAGGTACTATTAAAAGTGGATTTTCAACATGCGGTTTATTTCCATGGAATCCTCAGGCTATTGACTACAGCAAGTGCTCAACAATTAATAGTTCTCAGATAGACATTAATATGACAGAAAACCCCTCGGAAAACACAGTAATAGAAACATCACCAGAGCCTAATACCTCAAATGATCATGTAAAGAACTCGGGACATGATTATTTGGAAAGTTTAATTGATGGTCATTTATTAGAACTATTCAAAGAAGAATCAATGATGATTTGTGGATTGGACCAACTGAGAGTAAAGATCTGTTTAGTGTTTGGAGAAAAAGATATTTGCTATCCTCAGGAATAACAGAAGTTCAGAATGAAAGGGAAATTCTTGAATATTTTTCCCCAAACGATATTGAATCTTGGCCAATTTTATTGGATAACTCTGACAGTACAGTGCGATCGAATAATGAAACAATAATTGATGTATCATCTATTCAAAGGTGCATTACTGCAAATGAGCCTTCATCTGAAGAAAAGAGAAGAGATGAACTGGCAAAACAACTTTCTCCAGAAACCGGTGGAAAAGGAGTTCCATCGCCATTCAAAAGGAACCTTTTGTGGCCAAAAACTCCAGAAAAAAAAAGAAAAGTTAATCGTAGGTTGCAAATGCCTTCTGTAGTAACTTCAAGAAAATGTCAGGAATATGAAGAAAAAAACAGAAAGAAAAATAACTTCAAGAAAAATTAAAAGAAGGAAGAAAAAGGAAAAGAGAAGAAAACAAAAGAAAGACTATTGCAAAAAAATCTGAAAAAATAAAAATAAAAAAAAAAAGTAGTGAACGATACAGAAGAAGATTGGAGATGTAAAGTTTGTAGTAGTAGGTATAATTCAGAATTAGTTAAGGGTATACAAAAGAAATGGATAGAATGTGATGGTTGTGCAAAATAATTCCATTATGACTGCACACATTTTATATTTTTTAATTTTTTTTTGTGTCTGTCATCACGTTTTAAGACAGTAAAAGTGCTTGGATTTTCGTCAACGGTAGCTTTTCTGATATGAAAGTGAATATAGTTGGTACTTTGGGGGGTCAAAAGTAAAAATTTCCCAGTAGTTTTCACAAGCGCCGCGAAAAACAACATAAAAATTAAGGAAAAACATTTAAAATATTAAAAATCCTTAGTCACAATTTTTTTTTATAAGCATTCAAAGTTCAAAAATTGTAAAAATATGGAAAAATCACGAAAATTAGCGAATTATTTTGAGTTAAGAATTCGTAAAAATTTTTCTTCTTAAATCTAAGATTTGAAAATGTAATACAAGATTACTCATAAGTTTGTCTACCTTTATCAATAAAAAAATCTCTACCGGAAAGTCAAATTAAATTTTTATGAGCGTTTGAAATTCAAATTTTTACAACATTGAATGTTCACTCGATTTCTCATGTAGCGATTTCCTTATTTTGTTGTAATTCAAAAACGAATAACTGTAGATACATGAAAATTTCACTGAATGTTTATATTAGCGTTTCCTATACACCATACAATTTTGAAAATATTTTGACTCTTTTTGAGCTGTTTATGGACATTTACAGCTTTCAATTTTTTTTAGTTTTTTTTTCTATAAATATCAATAAAGTTTTATCTGTTGGGCCAAAAAGTGTAAAAATTTAATACAAGGCTCCTGATATATTGTTACAATATCAGTTGAAAAATATTAAAAATACATAGGCACAGTGTTTTTTTTTAAGCATTTAAAGATCAAATTTTGAAAAAATTTATCAAAATCTCAAAAATTATCAATCATTGTAATTAATAAATTATAAAATGTTCAGTTTTTATAGCTAAGGATTGCAAATTCAACACAAAGGTTCTCGTAAATAGTTCATACTGTAACCAAAAATCTAAAAAATATATGAACATAGTTATTTTTTACAGACATTTTAAATTCAAATTTGGACGAAATTACATATTAAAAAACCTAGAATAACTATTTTAGTTATTTTGTTGTGATTGAATAATATTATTCGTGGGTACTTGAAACTTCTAAAGTGTACTATTATATATCTATGATAGTATCACGGTTTTTGTTGATGTATAACGCTTATAAGTACCTAATTGATATTGTGATAATATTATGATGAATTTGGAATTTATTATAGGTCAATTTTTTGTTTAATACCATAGATATGTATTAATATGTCTTATACATAGACTGACATACCGTCTCCGCTCAGAATCGTTTTTCTTACACAATGATATTATATCGTTGAATTCAAATTTAATATCATCCATTATACAGTGACCCACTTGTAACCTACTGTACAGCAGAGCGACACCCACTTGCCCACCTTTTTTTTTATTTGAAAGTTGTTAATTTAATTTTTATGATTTTGTCACAGAATGTTTAAAAATACTAAACAATACTATCTATAGTCAAGATAATATTTAGCTATTTATATTTTATGTAACTGTTAAGTCATACATTTTTAATAGTTTTATAAGTTACTAAGTTATGATTATTATTATTATTCGTTTTTAATTAATATTGTTTGATTTTGATTTTGATATTTATATTTGTTATTTTTTCTATATTAGATGTATTCAACGTTGTAATAATATTATAATGTTGTAGGTAATCAATTTATATAATTAAAATGTGATGATATTTTAATTTTTAATTAACTGCCAAAGACTGGGATAATTATTGACATACACTAGCTTTTTTATGCCAAGATTGGAATTTGGAATAAGTCCATATAGTTTTTAAAATAAATTCGAGCTTGTTTTCAATAGAAATAAAATTAATACCAGTTTAAAAGGGATAAAATTCTCTTTAATATAAGATAATTTGATTTAAAGTATTCTATTTATTAGGTCATAATAAAATTAGTTGAATGGAATGTTCACAGGATAACTATTAAACTGCCAAAGACTGGTGCCATTACCCTAGTATACACATAGGTATCGAGAAATGCTTAAATTAACGTTACAACTTAGTTTTTTTTTTTATAGTTACAAAATTCACGAACTTATAGGAAAATAACCTCTAAAATTGATCCAAGTGACCCCGTTTTACGGTATAATATATTATAAGACTTCTGCCAGAATGAGATACAATCATGAAAAACAGTCTTTCTCTCTTCCCCACTCCGGCACACGAACCTCCATTTTATTAATGTAGCCATGGCCTATCCATTCTTTAATATCTATGGTTATAATAGTCGACGCAATTGGCGGTGGATCGACGATAGTGACGACAACAACGGCGAAAAGCCAGCACGGTGGTCGACACGACCGTTGAAATACCACAACGCACAAATTAATATTTAATAATTGCGCACCACGAGGTGATCGCATAACGGCAGCAAACAGCCGGACGCGACACAGTGCTCCAGTGCTCGATCTACTCGACTCGAACGTGCTAGAGATGTGTCGTTCGTGAACGACCTAGTTCAATTGAACTGTTCACCAAAGTGAACGATTCGAACTAGTTCACCATTAGATGAACGACGTCGTTCATCGTTCATCGTTCATTTTACACTGTATACTGTATACCGGGTAACCGGGTATATCTTATACGTTCGTCGTTCACTACTACGAACTACTAAGACGTTAACGAACGGTAGTGACTAGTGAACGAATTTCCGTTTTCGTTCACTACTAGAACGATTTAAGGTTAGGAACTCGGATTATTGTACTAATGTACTGTGTTATCAGTGAACTAGTTTCATTTACGTATAGTTCAGTCGTTCAGTTTGATCGTTCAGTGAAATACTAGTTTCATTTACGTATAGTTCAATCGCTCAGTTTGATCGTTCAGTGAACTAGTTCACTGAACTAGTTCAATTTGGTGAACGAAGAACGAACGAACTAGTTCACCTAAGTGAACGACTAGTCCCATCTCTAGAACGTGCGACTGCGACAAAGACGTTTGTAGCCGCTGCCCGCTGGCGACTTGGCAGGAGCCCACGGGGTGCGCCATGCGCCGCCACGCGGGATGTCTCGCAGACCGGTAGTCGTACGGCGTAATGATTAAAGGCGGCGATTTCAAACAATATTATTGTTATTTTTTTATAAACAACCTTGGACTGTATTTTTATAATAAATAAATAAAAATAACTGTCCTTAATTATCAATAGCCAGAAGGCCTAAGAATTTATTGTACTAAAAATTACCTAAAAAGGAGGGGAAGTGGATAGATTTACATAAAAAATCATAATTGTAGTATTTGACGAAATCACTGCCCACGGTAGATTATTAAGGTATTCGCACGACTATCAAAATCGTGTTTCGAGAAATATGTATTAAAAGGGTTCTCACTATTAGATCACGTAACAGTCTTTTGGCCCTAACTAAAATGATTATTTTCATTATTATTATAGGTAGGTACACATTATATTTTGTCTACAATGAAATATGAATTATATTTTATATTGTATTAAGATTTTCACTATGAAGAAATAAATGTATAATAATAATATATATTATAGTTCTTAATTTTTTTTAATGTTTTTATGTAAAATGGTTAAGTGTAATATAGTATATTGCAAATCTGATTGGTATATTTCTACTTTACCGGGCACCCTTTTTTTTGCAATTTTTTTTTTTTGGAAATTTATGTAGTTAAGTACGCTGAAAACGATGGTGAAAACCGAATTTGGGGCACGGACTTAGTTTTGAAGTTATGGCCTGATGAAGCCTATTTCGCGATTTTTTTTTCCACTTATTTTGATTGTGATTGTGCCGTGGCTGGCAATTGTCCGAAAAATGATAAGGTGGTTGTACGCTGGTTAACCTGTGGTTACCCTGTGACCAACTTAAGGTGGTGTTGCACAGCAAGTCGGGGGATATTTTCGATTTGCGGAGCGAAGCGACGGCGCCGAGGAGCGTAGCGACGAGTGCCGCTAGCACGGCATCACTGTACGATGTCTTTCATCGTATGATAACTTTCAATTAGTTTAGATTACATCATGAACTAACAAGTTCATGGATTACAATATTACATACTATGATTATACTGATATTATTAGCGTTTATTAATTAAAAAAAATCATATCCCGGAGCGTTGTCATCGTCACTGTCGTTATCGCGGTTCTTTTCGTTATCGTCGTTGTTGTCGTCCTTGTCGTCGTCGTCGTCGTTCACGTGGTCGCCCTCGTCGAATTCACCTATGTCGCTACTGTATAAAATTCCTGCCTGTTTAAAAAATTCAGCTGTACCATCTAATTTATAGGCCCGACATTTTTTCATAAACATGTATTTGGCCAGGTAACCCGCGTAAAACTCTTTCTTTCGGCAGTATTGAGATATGGAAGCTTTAGCGTGGCTCCATGAGCTCTCTATTGTATTTGAGTGAACTCCTGTATCGGAATCCTTAAAATGAAGGCTGTGATTCACTGTTGTGGTAAAGTGTTATAAGCCTAAAATTAGTTAAGTAGAAGTTAGTCTGTCTTTACAAGTTTACTATTATAGAAATACCTTCCAACAATCAGAAATGATAGTAGTACCAGGTTTCACCCAATCTTTTATTATTTTTAATAGTGTGTCGGCGGTACGATTCTCGACAGGAACCATAAAGCAGTTTCCTGTTTCTCGTTCATAACCGCCAAACACCCATTGTCCCTCGACACGGTGGCCACGATGGTGTTTCCGTCTACCAAATTTCGATTCGTCGATTTCGACGGTATGTCCATGACCACCAACCATAACCTTACGAACAATCATGGAATCGTAGACAACGATGCCCAATCTACGATGGTTTGATTTGCCAGCCTCAACTGTAGTTACAGTACTGGGAAGGAGCAACTCATCACCCATAAATTCACGAAACCACAAATGTCTAATAATGACAGATGGGACTTTGCAAAAAATGTATTTTTCCTCAATGACATGCTATAAATTGTTTGTTTTATATTTATTTAGTAATTATTTTAATTTAGTTTAGTTTTAATTTTAGTAATTATAATGTAGTGTTTAATTTAGTTTTAATATTTACCTATAGTTGCAAGTTTTTTTTTTTTTTAGTTTGTTTTTCCCTGCACTTCCATTTGAATTTATCCAAAGACGCTTCTTCGAGTGTTAATGTCATTTTATGCCCTCTTATGCATTTCGGTGAATTATGTAATACACCAAAATTCTGGAGCATTTCTATTATAATGCCAATCCTTCGTTTTGAAGAGACAGTTCTTTTAAGTCATATAAATTTAAACTCTTGACACTCATTGTAATATATTTTTAAAGAAAATGTAATTTAAGATATTAGAAAAAAACACTAGTTTCTTATATTATAACAAGTTCAATACTGAAACGTTTTAGATATCTTTGTAATCTCATATTTAAATTGTTTTTGCTCAAAATACATTTATTATTTGTTATATTATCTTAATGAATGTCGTTAAGATAAAAATAATTGGTATATAGTGGTGTTTTCGAAATAGTCGTAGTAAACTAGTGTGATGCGCGAATGCGTAAAAATCGCGAATTAGTGAACTTCATTAGGCCGTAACTTCAAAACTAAGTTCGTGCCCCAAATTCGGTTTTCACCATCGTTTTCAGCTTACTTAACTACATAAGTTTCCAAAAAAAAAAATTGCAAAAAAAAGGGTGCCCGGTAAAGTAGAAATGTTCCCAATAATTACATTTATTGCATACATTTAAAATTAAATATAGCTAATAATTTCTAATAAAATAAATTGTTATTAACATGAATTAATTTATCAAAATCTTATACCTAACAATAAAAATTAAAAATTAAAAATATACACTTTTTTTACAAGTTTGTTTACTTATTACCTACTTCCTGCCTAACAATTATTTTTATTATGTAATTAGCAAAGCTGGGTTTCTTTTGTTAGCGATGGAGCCAGTCTTTTATTGGGGGAAAAAATGGAGGGGAAAAAAGTTTAAAAGAAAAATATCCATTAATATTTTCATGGCACTGTATGAACCACAGATTATAACTGGCTGTAAATGATTGCACGAAAGGCGTTTCCTCAATTAACCATATTATTGATAGTTTATATGTATTGTATAATAGATCACCTAAGAATCAAAATGGACTAAGAAATTCGTGTATAGAATTAGACATTTTTTTTTTTTAAGTTAGGACAAGTTCTTGATGTCAGATGCTTAGCCAGTAGCTCCAGAGCAGTAGAAATTGTATGGAAAACTTTTTCGGCGTTATACAACCACTTACATAACTCTTCAGAAGATAACCTAAGAGATCAAAAATATAGATCTAAATACCTTAAGCGATTGGCAAGTTCAGAATTTGTCTTAGACTTAGCACTAATTTGTGACGTACTTGAAAATATAAGATTTGGTGAAGATGAAATAAAGAGATTGACTAATAGATTTCTATTAAATACAGATAATGTGATACAAAGCTTTCAAAAATATATTGACAATAAAATTATCAATGCCGATTTAAATGAATTGGACATATTAATAAGAACATTGCCGATTTCCATGGCGGAATGTGAAACGGGATATACCTAGCCAAATGAATTTGATATGTTAGATCTCAGGTCAAGATTATAAGTTGCAAACATTTCTATTTTAATGTTTATAAATATTAATGGACCACCAGTTGCAATATATAATCCAACAAATTATGTAAAAAGTTGGCTGATCAAACATAGATCTACTAATGATAACTGATCTAGAAAAGTTGCTCAGATAAAATTAAATGAAGCCATTTTATAGTTTATTTATTTGTAAAATTTTTTTAAATTGTTATTTATTATTTAATAAGCTAAGCATGTTAGGTGCTTAATGCTAAAATAAATACCAAATTTTAATAGCTCAACATCTTCAATAGTGACTTCAATAAGAGTGTGATAGATTTTATTTTGTAATTTAATATTTTCCTATACCTAATTCTGTTTCTTGTTTTTATTATTTAATAATTTATATTATTGAAACTTAAAAATCCTATCTGATTATTTGATTAAAACTTAATACCTATAGGGAAGTACTTAATTACTTTCTATTATTTATATTTATGAGTGATAGGTAACAAATAGGTAATCATAAAAAAATAAAATGTATATTAATATATTTTTAGGAGTATGATTGTAAGTTATTCAGGCTTAATTGCTTGATTGTCTCGTAATATAATGTATGCAACTATAAATATAAATACAATAATAACGAATGATATATAGGGGGGGGGGGGGTGAAGCGCCCCAATTTTACATATCAAACACATTTAAGCGTATACTCACTAAAAAATTACGACAAAATCACTGATTATCAGGTAGGTACAAATGTTTATTTTTTGCTCAAATATTATTTTTTGTTAATTTTGTATTGCCTTAATATGTGTAAATATTATTTATATAGGACAAGCTGAAACTTCTAATGTCTTTGAATCATTAGAGCCAACTATCTTCAGCATTTGGGACATATTTGTCCCATACAATCTTTGTCTACCGACAGACCCGAACGACCAATCTTTCAAAACATTAATCAGGTATATTGTCCGATTATTTCGAGCCAAAAAAATCGATACCAATTCTATCAATCACGAAAATCTAATGGCCCAATGGGGAGCACGCTTAAAGGATTTAGCATCGAGATGTAAATTTGGCTATTAAGGGCCGGTTCTACCACCTATAGATAACTCTTAGTTAAATTTATCCATAGGATAAGTTGACTCATACCGTTCTACAATGTCTAGATATCCCTGAACCTGTTGGTAAAGTCATTGGTAACTTGTCAAACAGTTTTACTACTGAATAAGTAATTTATCTAGAGGATAATCAATCTCTATGTCAGATTAATATTATCATATTATGAACTGATGTTATGCAAACTATATAGTGTTTTAATATAAAATATATTTAGTTTAAATTTCAGTGTATAAGCTTATAATAATTTTTAACTAAAAAATGTTTTGTAATTTTGATATTATATCTGATGAAGATGAATATAATATTGAAGATTTTCCGAAACCACGAAAAAAAAAAATATTTCGAAATCGAATGGAAGATTTAGAAATGTGGGATGATGATGAATTTTTTATGAGATTTAGACTAAAAAAACAACAGTTAAAGAACTTTTATTTAAAATTGAATTTCATTTAAAGTCAAAAACGAACAGGTACCTAAGTAATTTATTGTGGTATATAATATATTTTATATGAAACTATACTTTTATAGTTTATACCTATCTATTTCTAACATTGCCGCGGGTCATTAGTATTAAATAGGAATATACATATACTGGGTGATTCTTTTATCAAACAACACTCATTATTTCAAAAAGTGTAAATTTTTTTGAAGATATTTTTTTACATAGTTTCAAGTTGCTTATAAAACAACGTTTTTATTAAAAAATTATATTTTAATTATTTTTTATCCTTATAATTTTTTAAGTTTTTTACTTTTTTGAATGACAACATAGGGTTTTAATTTTATATTCTAAAGTAGAATATTTTTCTTATTATTCTGATACATGAAAATTTAATTTGGGGCTAGTAGTTTATGAGTTATAAGTAATTAAAGTATAGACGAGCGGTGAAGTGGACAAACATTCCGCGGGGTAACCCCGAACCACTCCACTCCGCTCGTCTAAACTTTAAATACTTATAACTCATAAACTACTCAACCCAAATTCGATTTTCATGTATCAAAATACTAAGAAAAATATTCTGCTTTGGAATATAAAATTAAAACCCTATGTTGTAATTCAAAAAAGTAAAAACCTTAAAAAATTATAAGGATAAAAAATATTTAAAAATATAATTTTTTAATAAAAACGTTGTTTTATAAGCGACTTGTCACTATGTAAAAAAATATTTTCAAAAAAATGTATACTTTTTGAAATAATGAGTGTTGTTTGATAAAAGAATCACGCTGTATAGGAACATGCATTACCTACCATATAAAAGCAGAATGATGATTACACTTTCATTAGAAGTTCATATTATATAGTTTAAACATTTTTAAATATAATACAATATAATACTTTTAATAACAGGAGTATAACTTGAAGGATTTGTAGGTGGAACTAAAGGATGGCGTGGAGTTTTTAAGGATGCCGGAGACCAATTCACAAAGGAAGCATTTGAGACATCTGTTATTGGCACAGATATAGCAACAGCGTCTTCACTACTATTAACCAACTATGTATAGCAACATACATAATAAATATCAATACATAAATTCATCATTAATAAAGTGAAACAATTAACAAAAAATAGCAATTGTCATTAATTACATGGTTAAGATCAGCTAAGTCCAAATTATCATGCTCAATTAAATCAGATGGCATAAAGGAAGAATGCAAAGCTATAGGTGTATTAAAAAATGAATTAACAAGTAAATAGCAATATTGTATAATCATAGGTGGATATTGGGTGGAGGAGCCTTCCTGGGGATAAGCACCCGGAAATGTCAATAGCCTTCCAAATTGAATTAATTGTACGTACATCCGTGGAAATATATTTATTAACGTAAGTACAGTTCTGCCTTGAATTATGCTAGCCTCTGCCATAAAAATAAAATCAACCAAATATCCACCTTTGGTGTAAAATATATTTATCATTAAAACACTACATTGCACCAATGTGAGAATTTTTTGTTTAATTAATTAATAATTATAATACATTCAACTTTTTATTAGATACATTAACCAATGCTTATAAGTTAATAAAAATGAACTAGCCCATAAAAAATTAATCTAAAAAAAGGAAAAGGAAAAATTCCAAACAAAAAACCAATACTACCTTAAACAAGAACAGAACAATAAGAATAACAAACTTGTATAAGTACCTATATATGTTATGTAAACATAAATATAATTGCATTTTATTAGTAACATCATATTGAGTATGATCTTTATTTGTGTGTGTGTACTTATTTATGTGTAGATAGAATATTGGTTGAATGTACCAATGTATCATATTAGACACTGCATTCAGTGTTATTTCCCCTATCATTTTTATTTGTATAATATTATTTTCTATATTTGTATTATTGTATTAGATACAATATATTATATTAAGCCCACCATTAAATCAAATGTATTGACAGTGCATTGTTGTCATAGACCTATAAACAATTGGACAGTGCTTAGGGAGGGAAGTCAAGGGTACAATATAGAGTGGGCAAGAAAAGAAACAAAGTAGTACAATTTTTACAGTGTCTTAGGTGGGCTTCTTCACTACTTTGTGTTTTTTCTCTCTCAGTTATATGGTTATATAGATCGCCTAGAACTGATGGCAGGACGGATTGGAAATGTGGAATGTGGTGTCCATTATTTTGTAGGTCTATGATTGTAGTGAACAAATACATTTAACATTCCCACATTGGTATTAACTGAGGTACCTATTATGTTAGGGTACTAAAGTCTAAAAATTACACTCATTATCATATTCAAGATGTGAATTTTCTGAATTAATAACATCGACCGAGCCAGAACCATGAGCATCGTTTTCATTACTGGTAGTAAGATCTATAAATTATCAAATAATGTTATTAATTATTATTATTATTATTATTATTATTTTTATTATCTATTTTAAATTAATGTTATTTTAGTTAAATGTCAATGATGTGAATTAAGTAGTGTAATAAATGAAAATAAAATATGTTACCTTGATCATTATCAAATTCACTAGGATTACCAGTAATTGAAATTGATATTAATTTATGAATCCTCTGTGATATATCACTAATTTTCACAACTCTTTTTTCACCACCACCAGTTTTAAACAACTCTTTGCGTTCTTCAGCATACTCTTTCCTTGCACACTTTTTCAGCCCATTGTACTTATCTTTCAATGTTTTTACCGATCTAAAATCACTAGTCACATTCACGCTAAATTCTTTTTGTATCACCTGCCAGCATTTATCCTTTTGTTTCCACGTTTCTGAATCAGTTTCTTTATTTTCGATGATATTTTTATATTTCTCGACCAAACTTATCAACCTGTTAACTTCATCACTAGCAAAATTTTTTGAACGACTTTTCTCTTTATTTTTTATGTCCGACATTTTAAAAATATACAATTTATAAAAATCTTAATTAATTAGGTACTTCTTACGATGGTACGACGTTAGTGCGATTACGAATACGAATTATTAGAACTATAAAAGTTAATATAGAAACAAAGAACTCAATACTTATAGAAGTTAATTGCAGTTTAGTACGGTACCTTTCAATTATTATCAATAATCTACTATATTTATTATAGATAATACAACAATATCATGGAAAGAATAACAAATTAAAAATTAATTTAACTACAGGATTACTATCCAATAGATAGTAATTCATAACACAAATATTATTTGTAGAACACACATTAATTATCAATAAGATAAATGTCTTGGATAATGTTATCTAATAGATAGTTAACTGATACTTTATCTATAGATGGTAGAACCGGCCCTAACTAGACATTGTGGTCCGGGATATTTTCATGGTCGGAATGGGACCAGGAAAAATACAGGACCGGTTGCTGGAAGAGGACGCTTCCAATGCGGCCGTAACACTCTCAAAACTTATGGAAGTAGCGACAAACCTCGAAACTACGACAAACGCTAGTAAACAATGGACAGTCAAGGTACCACCAGTAGCAGTGAACTTCACGAAACCAGCGAAGCCAAGCGGCATATTATCAACCCACTCACCAAGGTAAAGGAGAGGCAAATACGAACAACGCCAGTGACAAGAGGAAATGCCAAGTTTGCGGACGGACAAACCACATCTCAAGCGCATGTAAGTATAAAAGTTATTCTTGTAATATGTACGGTACCATTGGACATTTAGCACCAATGTGTAAATCAAAAATAAAACCCAACCAGGGGGGTAATAATAAAACACAAAATAAATTCATATCGGAAAAAGTAGACAGCGATTCGGGTGTGCAGTTAGGAGATTCTTTTTTTTCAATTAGCAAAAATTCCGATGACAAAGAAAAAATAAATCTGTTTAAAATAACTTTAACAGTAGGCAACCAATTACGTTTGAAATCGATACAGGTTCGCTATACAGCATAATATCGATGAAAGCGTTTAATTTCTATTTCGGAACGAAAACGTTGGTAGATAACGATATCGCATTAACGGACTACGTCAGCAATAAAATGACGCCTGTGGGCAAAGTCCAACTAGCGGTTACTAATAACAATAAGTCAGGGTCGTTCTGGGCATAAGTTATACCGAACGGCGGTCCGTCTTTATTAAGCAGGAACGATATAGTTTCTCTAGGTATCGAAAATATATATTCAATATTCATTCCATTTCAGTGCGGAAACCATAGACTCGATTTTGGGTAATTACAGGCAGTTATTTGAATCGGCACATTTAAGAGGCCGTTCTGGTACGAAAATTCGGCCGTAAAAACATGGTTTCGTACTTCTCATTTTCCTCAGCTCTCGTTAGTCGTAGAAACATAATTTTTTCACCAAAATAAACGTGAGAAGTTGATCTAGGTTTTGTCGTTCCAGATTTTCGAATTTTTTTTTCAAACCGATTATATTTGCATTTGAAATTTTCAAAATTTTCAAAATTTTTAAAAAATCATATAAAATAGACAAAAAAAGATATCAAAAATCTGGAACGACAAAACCTAGATAAACTTCTCACGTTTATTTTGGTGAAAAAATCATGTTTCTACGACTAACGAGAGCTGAGGAAAATTGGAAGTACGAAACCATGTTTTCGGTAAGAAAAACACGATTTTACAGCCGTCATGTGCTGCTCTACTGACACTAGCGGCAGCGTTCAAAAATAGTGTTCCTACCACTACCCCGCGCTCGATTGTAGCCATACCGCACCATAGTTCAAAACCAGATTTCTTATCGCGACCGGGCCGCTTGCCGTTTATAAATAATCGGTAAGAAAACAATTATGTTGGTGACAGAACTGTTTTCATAATACCCATATCGAATTTTATACTTCGTATATTATTATTATTATTCTGCTCGCCGTGTTTTACACAAACTAAAAATCTCACATCCTAAAATTGTTATAAATCGTTTAACAAAATTACAATTTAAATAATTATTTTTTTAATCTTGTAGAGAATTCAACGAGAAAATTATTTTTTTTAACGTTGACTAACAAAATATGAAATTTAATTCAGAATAACAAAAAAAAACCTTAGATACATATTATGAATACATGGAAATCTGTTGAATAAAGTGACCAGTGTAATCAATGTACCTAGGTACAACATAATTCGACTTATAATAATTAAAACAATAAACCCCTAATTATATGAACTGAAACACAATTGTTTATATAAAGCAGTCAAATACGAACTGTATTTATTTTTAATTAGTTATAATAGTAGGTACATTCCTATATTACAGATTATTTATTTATTTATTCATTCATTTATTTATTTATTTATTTATAATATATTAATATATAAACGGGTTGAACCCAATTCAAAATATGATAAAACAAATTAAAAATGACATTGAAATACATTCAATACATCAAACATTCACAATTTAAAAAAAAAAAATCATATTTACAATCTATTCATACAATAAGCACATTTGATAATAGAATGAGAAGCACGTCATGATAAATCATCAATTTGTAAAAAATAATAAAATTCTAGGTATATAATATGTAAAAAACATAATATTTTAACATGATAATAGTATATAGCATTAAAATATTAAATTACCTATTACCTATGTCCTATAATCTATATTGTATAATATATAATAGTAAAAATTTTCGCGTGCCCACAAAATCTTTTCGCGTGCCATGGATTTGCCATCCCTGGTATAAAGTAATAATTATTGTACATGAATATTACATGAATATTAATCGCGGTACACTATTTTTTTTTTGCCGTTTTTGTTTTTATATTTTCCAAAATATGTTGAGGATCTAAAATGTCATCTACCAACAGCCTCTTTCCGTACTGGGGATTGACTATTTCTGGAAGTAAGCATTCTGTATAAAAACTGAAAATAAAATTTGATATTATGCTTATGTAATTACGTAAAAATCCAATTAGGTACTTTAAAATGTAAATTAAAAAATCATGTTCAATATTACACTTTTAACTTCTCAATCATTTTTTCGCGCCAGAAAGAGTCATCGTAACTAATAATTTGTATCTCTATCAGTCAATATGTATTTCATCCAAGTACTATTTATAGTCATTTCTTACATCATAAATGTCACTCTCGGATTTATTGCGTACGATTGTGGAGGGTCGAATCTAAATATCACTTCATTTGACAGCTTAGAAGTAGAAAAATGTGATATTCCAACACCAACAGAAACGCAACAGATACAACGAATACAATTATTGCAACACATTGAAACATATCCAGTTATGTATAAATCATGTTTAATATCTGTGGATTATCTTATAACAAGATGCTCAGCGTTTGAAGATGCGCAAGTGGTGGATGGTGGATACTTTTCTGACATTATCGAACTAGGGAGTGCTCGATGTTCGGAGGTCCATCAAAAACAATCCTATAATTTTCCACTAGGAGGTGTAGTGACAGACTTAAAAATAAACGAAACAACATATGTTTCAAATACAATGGTAGGGTCACTAGATAAGCATGGCAATTGTAAGGGCGCAATTTTTAAATCAAATAAAGGGGAATGGGAAAACGTCGTTGTCCAAGCAAAATTTAAAATATTGCTATCGGAAGGTATGGCTACAGCGAACACTAAAGATAACGTCCTTATACTTCCAACAGGTACAAAACTCAAATTATCAGACAATTACGGCATTGATGCTTTTAAAGGTGAAACCATCTGGTCAATCAGTAACATAAACTGTGAAGAACACGATTTCAGTGTCCTATATGATGGGCCAGCGTCATTAATTACGTCAAATACTATTGATGACATTTCAAATACTTACACTTATATTGTGGAGACTGACAAAATAGTCTTTGCTTTAAAAAAAGTTAAAAAAAACCTTCGCCTGCACAGGAATCCCAGTTATTCAGACTGAACATATGCAGTTATTAATTTTAACAGAACCTACATTTTTTAATTATTTTACACGAAAAACTATAACAGCTCAAAACACTGATTTATTAGCCTACATAAACACTAAATTTGTCTATGTCGAAAATTTCTTTAAATCAACGATTACATCGTTGTACAATGATTTAATACTAAAACAATGTGAGCTAGAGAGAAAATTACTAGAGCAACGACTCACATTAGCGTCTTCTAGTCTTTCGGAGTTTGCGTATTTAATGGGCGGTGGACCAGGGTTCACGGCAATAAAAGTCAGTGAAATAATTTATTTAATAAAGTGCAAAAAAGTTAACGTTGAAATATCACAAAAAAAAAATTGTTTTAATGAACTACCAGTGTTATACAATAACAAAACATTATTTATGGCACCCAAAACACATATTTTACAACAATTTGGAACACAGGTGGACTGCAATATACTTCTACCACCTGCATTCGAATTGGGCGGTGATTGGTTTGCCATTCTACCAAACATACAAGAAATTAAGAAACCACAAAAGCTTAAACCAGCCACGTCCTGGACATGGTCGTACAAAAGTCCGGATTTTCTTATGAATGCCGGTATATATACAAAGGACACAATGAAAGCTTTTCAACAGCATATATTGTTCCCGCAAGAAGTGAAAGCTGCCACAAATAATTTAATCAGACAATCTATGGGATATGATACGACTAATCAAGGTCTGCAATTTAAATATTTGATAGACGAAAACACGCTTGGAAAAATGGTAGAAGATAAGCTATTTAAATTATGGGGTTGGTTTACGACAATTGGAACTTTTGTGTCTGGGCTAATGGGTATATTCTTTGTTGCAAAATTAATATTAACACTTGTTGACACAGGTATTAATATTACTTTTTTATATCAAACCTTTGGGTGGAGTACAAAGCTTCTAGCGGGATTTTTTTCAAGTATCACCCATAACTTAATACTTCGATCTCATAAATACAACCATCCTAATGATCGAGAGTTTGATGAAGACTCCTTGGAAATGAAAAACTTTCAGCGTCATAGAAATAAATTAAATATTTACCCAAATCTAAATGCTATGGTTTAAAACTATCAAAATAAAAAAATACTTGTATTTTTTATTTGAAATTGAGTACCTAATAACAATATATTTGTATCAAATGTACCTATATTAATTAATATTTTTATTTATTATATTTGTATACAAATTAATTGTGTATGAGACTTTAAATAATTGTTACAGATGATTTTTATTAATTGTATAATAACAACTCAAAATAAATACGTAAAATAATTGTATAATGTTATATATTATATTTTCTTTCATTTTTATACACGTAACTACTTATGCATTTTTTACATTGATAATAATATGTAGATAATATGACATTTCATTAAATAAAAGCATACCTATACATTATATTATTATACATTGGTTATCCGCATTTTCTATGAATACTAGCATCAATTTAAGTTATTAATTATAATAAATTGTAATTAATCTAAATGGTGTATTTTAATTAGCTATATAATAGCTCAATCAAAAGTGTTCTGCACATGTGTAGGTACTTACATAATTTAATTTTAATTTATATAGATTATAATATTATATATTATATTATAAACGATGAACATTTTAAGTGTATACTGTCGGTTTTTTGTACATAGGTACATACTATACAGTATACATACTGCATTGCAAATTGCAACAATAATTAAATAATGTGAATAATTACCTATAGTCTTTATTTAAAAGATATTATAATATGTACAGCAAATAACAATCAACTTCCTAAATTATGTTTTAATTAAATATAGGTACCTAATTACATCAATATATTTTATAACTATAACATTGTAGTATTGTACTAATACGTATGTCGTATATAATAATTATAGGAGATCAAACAATCGTACGAAAAGTACTCCAGGTCACCAATAAGTTACAACGTAAAATACGCGACATATTTAGGTACTACAAAATCCATTTAATCGTAATGAAACTATTATTTTTATGTATATAAAAAAGTAATTGGGTTAGAAAAATAAATCGAGTTATGGTGTATAATAATTTGTATGCTTTATTTATTGGTTAATATTTTTAAGCAAACAGGAACTTTAATTAAAAAATAGGTCGCGACTTGTGTACCGCATGCTAGTACCTACATAAGACATACATGGGGCGGCGATCATTTACGGAACTGCGACGCGAAACGTCCTGTACGACCGTCCGTGAAATAATAATGTACCTCTCGCGCGATTACAACAAGCGGGCCCCGTCGCGTACACGATGGGCGTGGTTACGGCCTACCGCGACGGCGGCGATACGGCGCACAACGCCATCTCTTGAGCGTTGCATTCGTTTCACTTCTACCAGAACGGCCTCTTAATGCGTATACCATATCGTTAAAACTGAAGCCGGGGCCTAGTCCAAAATTATTGTGCAAGCACCGTGCAGTTCCTTTACCAATTAGAGATAAAGTAGTAACTTAGATTCAACGTTTAGTCGAAAACAACACTTTGATCCCAACCGATAATAGCGAGTGGGCGACACCGGTAGTACCTATTTTAAAAAGTGACGGGTCGGTGAGATTGTGTAGTGACTATAATTTTAAATTCAGTTTTAAACGGCAAGGAATACCCACACCTAAGATAGAACACCTTTACGCTGAGATTGCGGGCGCAAAGTATTTCTCCAAAATAGATCTGAAAGACGTGTATCAACAACTTCTACTCGATAACGATTCACAGCGGTTCACAACAATCAACACTATAAAAGGTTTGTTTAAATATACGCGGGTTCCGTTTGGTTTAAAGTCATCAGCGGGAGAGTTTCAAAAGGCAATCGAGAGTGTTACTAGAAAAGTAGGAGTTGAGGTTTTTATAGACGACATTATAGTATAGGGTAGTACGGTAGCAGAGCATAATTCGAGGTTAGGGGGTGCATCGTACATAGTATACTTTGACTTCTAAATAATGTTTAAATTAGTTAAGTTAAATACGTAGAAATATTTTTTCAAATTATATGACGATACAAAGTTATTTTTGGTTTTTTCGTCGAATACAAATTAATGCGGGCTATTGGCTACGATTAGAAAATCCGATAATGATCGACAACTCGTGAGCTTATCGCATGCGATAAAAGTGACCATTTTATATATTGAATAAACTCGTGACAACTACTGACATGTTCTTTATATTAACACCATACGATATAATCCGAATCATAACATTAGTCGTTATTCGTGGGTCGTGTGTGTATTCCTCAGTGTGCTACGTGCTTAATACCGAATACGTCATATATTATTTTAGTTCTTACGAGTTACGTCTTACGTTGTAAAATTATTAAACAAAATGAGTGACATAAGAGATTTTTTGCAAAAGAAACGCAAGATGGAATCAAGTCCAACTAGTCCGGTGACCGGTCAAAATATCTCCGCAAAAATATCTTTATTTTCGATGATATTTTTATATTTCTCGACCAAACTTATCAACCTGTTAACTTCATCACTAGCAAAATTTTTTGAACGACTTTTCTCTTTATTTTTTATGTCCGACATTTTAAAAATATACAATTTATAAAAATCTTAATTAATTAGGTACTTCTTACGATGGTACGACGTTAGTGCGATTACGAATACGAATTATTAGAACTATAAAAGTTAATATAGAAACAAAGAACTCAATACTTATAGAAGTTAATTGCAGTTTAGTACGGTACCTTTCAATTATTATCAATAATCTACTATATTTATTATAGATAATACAACAATATCATGGAAAGAATAACAAATTAAAAATTAATTTAACTACAGGATTACTATCCAATAGATAGTAATTCATAACACAAATATTATTTGTAGAACACACATTAATTATCAATAAGATAAATGTCTTGGATAATGTTATCTAATAGATAGTTAACTGATACTTTATCTATAGATGGTAGAACCGGCCCTAACTAGACATTGTGGTCCGGGATATTTTCATGGTCGGAATGGGACCAGGAAAAATACAGGACCGGTTGCTGGAAGAGGACGCTTCCAATGCGGCCGTAACACTCTCAAAACTTATGGAAGTAGCGACAAACCTCGAAACTACGACAAACGCTAGTAAACAATGGACAGTCAAGGTACCACCAGTAGCAGTGAACTTCACGAAACCAGCGAAGCCAAGCGGCATATTATCAACCCACTCACCAAGGTAAAGGAGAGGCAAATACGAACAACGCCAGTGACAAGAGGAAATGCCAAGTTTGCGGACGGACAAACCACATCTCAAGCGCATGTAAGTATAAAAGTTATTCTTGTAATATGTACGGTACCATTGGACATTTAGCACCAATGTGTAAATCAAAAATAAAACCCAACCAGGGGGGTAATAATAAAACACAAAATAAATTCATATCGGAAAAAGTAGACAGCGATTCGGGTGTGCAGTTAGGAGATTCTTTTTTTTCAATTAGCAAAAATTCCGATGACAAAGAAAAAATAAATCTGTTTAAAATAACTTTAACAGTAGGCAACCAATTACGTTTGAAATCGATACAGGTTCGCTATACAGCATAATATCGATGAAAGCGTTTAATTTCTATTTCGGAACGAAAACGTTGGTAGATAACGATATCGCATTAACGGACTACGTCAGCAATAAAATGACGCCTGTGGGCAAAGTCCAACTAGCGGTTACTAATAACAATAAGTCAGGGTCGTTCTGGGCATAAGTTATACCGAACGGCGGTCCGTCTTTATTAAGCAGGAACGATATAGTTTCTCTAGGTATCGAAAATATATATTCAATATTCATTCCATTTCAGTGCGGAAACCATAGACTCGATTTTGGGTAATTACAGGCAGTTATTTGAATCGGCACATTTAAGAGGCCGTTCTGGTACGAAAATTCGGCCGTAAAAACATGGTTTCGTACTTCTCATTTTCCTCAGCTCTCGTTAGTCGTAGAAACATAATTTTTTCACCAAAATAAACGTGAGAAGTTGATCTAGGTTTTGTCGTTCCAGATTTTCGAATTTTTTTTTCAAACCGATTATATTTGCATTTGAAATTTTCAAAATTTTCAAAATTTTTAAAAAATCATATAAAATAGACAAAAAAAGATATCAAAAATCTGGAACGACAAAACCTAGATAAACTTCTCACGTTTATTTTGGTGAAAAAATCATGTTTCTACGACTAACGAGAGCTGAGGAAAATTGGAAGTACGAAACCATGTTTTCGGTAAGAAAAACACGATTTTACAGCCGTCATGTGCTGCTCTACTGACACTAGCGGCAGCGTTCAAAAATAGTGTTCCTACCACTACCCCGCGCTCGATTGTAGCCATACCGCACCATAGTTCAAAACCAGATTTCTTATCGCGACCGGGCCGCTTGCCGTTTATAAATAATCGGTAAGAAAACAATTATGTTGGTGACAGAACTGTTTTCATAATACCCATATCGAATTTTATACTTCGTATATTATTATTATTATTCTGCTCGCCGTGTTTTACACAAACTAAAAATCTCACATCCTAAAATTGTTATAAATCGTTTAACAAAATTACAATTTAAATAATTATTTTTTTAATCTTGTAGAGAATTCAACGAGAAAATTATTTTTTTTAACGTTGACTAACAAAATATGAAATTTAATTCAGAATAACAAAAAAAAACCTTAGATACATATTATGAATACATGGAAATCTGTTGAATAAAGTGACCAGTGTAATCAATGTACCTAGGTACAACATAATTCGACTTATAATAATTAAAACAATAAACCCCTAATTATATGAACTGAAACACAATTGTTTATATAAAGCAGTCAAATACGAACTGTATTTATTTTTAATTAGTTATAATAGTAGGTACATTCCTATATTACAGATTATTTATTTATTTATTCATTCATTTATTTATTTATTTATTTATAATATATTAATATATAAACGGGTTGAACCCAATTCAAAATATGATAAAACAAATTAAAAATGACATTGAAATACATTCAATACATCAAACATTCACAATTTAAAAAAAAAAAATCATATTTACAATCTATTCATACAATAAGCACATTTGATAATAGAATGAGAAGCACGTCATGATAAATCATCAATTTGTAAAAAATAATAAAATTCTAGGTATATAATATGTAAAAAACATAATATTTTAACATGATAATAGTATATAGCATTAAAATATTAAATTACCTATTACCTATGTCCTATAATCTATATTGTATAATATATAATAGTAAAAATTTTCGCGTGCCCACAAAATCTTTTCGCGTGCCATGGATTTGCCATCCCTGGTATAAAGTAATAATTATTGTACATGAATATTACATGAATATTAATCGCGGTACACTATTTTTTTTTTGCCGTTTTTGTTTTTATATTTTCCAAAATATGTTGAGGATCTAAAATGTCATCTACCAACAGCCTCTTTCCGTACTGGGGATTGACTATTTCTGGAAGTAAGCATTCTGTATAAAAACTGAAAATAAAATTTGATATTATGCTTATGTAATTACGTAAAAATCCAATTAGGTACTTTAAAATGTAAATTAAAAAATCATGTTCAATATTACACTTTTAACTTCTCAATCATTTTTTCGCGCCAGAAAGAGTCATCGTAACTAATAATTTGTATCTCTATCAGTCAATATGTATTTCATCCAAGTACTATTTATAGTCATTTCTTACATCATAAATGTCACTCTCGGATTTATTGCGTACGATTGTGGAGGGTCGAATCTAAATATCACTTCATTTGACAGCTTAGAAGTAGAAAAATGTGATATTCCAACACCAACAGAAACGCAACAGATACAACGAATACAATTATTGCAACACATTGAAACATATCCAGTTATGTATAAATCATGTTTAATATCTGTGGATTATCTTATAACAAGATGCTCAGCGTTTGAAGATGCGCAAGTGGTGGATGGTGGATACTTTTCTGACATTATCGAACTAGGGAGTGCTCGATGTTCGGAGGTCCATCAAAAACAATCCTATAATTTTCCACTAGGAGGTGTAGTGACAGACTTAAAAATAAACGAAACAACATATGTTTCAAATACAATGGTAGGGTCACTAGATAAGCATGGCAATTGTAAGGGCGCAATTTTTAAATCAAATAAAGGGGAATGGGAAAACGTCGTTGTCCAAGCAAAATTTAAAATATTGCTATCGGAAGGTATGGCTACAGCGAACACTAAAGATAACGTCCTTATACTTCCAACAGGTACAAAACTCAAATTATCAGACAATTACGGCATTGATGCTTTTAAAGGTGAAACCATCTGGTCAATCAGTAACATAAACTGTGAAGAACACGATTTCAGTGTCCTATATGATGGGCCAGCGTCATTAATTACGTCAAATACTATTGATGACATTTCAAATACTTACACTTATATTGTGGAGACTGACAAAATAGTCTTTGCTTTAAAAAAAGTTAAAAAAAACCTTCGCCTGCACAGGAATCCCAGTTATTCAGACTGAACATATGCAGTTATTAATTTTAACAGAACCTACATTTTTTAATTATTTTACACGAAAAACTATAACAGCTCAAAACACTGATTTATTAGCCTACATAAACACTAAATTTGTCTATGTCGAAAATTTCTTTAAATCAACGATTACATCGTTGTACAATGATTTAATACTAAAACAATGTGAGCTAGAGAGAAAATTACTAGAGCAACGACTCACATTAGCGTCTTCTAGTCTTTCGGAGTTTGCGTATTTAATGGGCGGTGGACCAGGGTTCACGGCAATAAAAGTCAGTGAAATAATTTATTTAATAAAGTGCAAAAAAGTTAACGTTGAAATATCACAAAAAAAAAATTGTTTTAATGAACTACCAGTGTTATACAATAACAAAACATTATTTATGGCACCCAAAACACATATTTTACAACAATTTGGAACACAGGTGGACTGCAATATACTTCTACCACCTGCATTCGAATTGGGCGGTGATTGGTTTGCCATTCTACCAAACATACAAGAAATTAAGAAACCACAAAAGCTTAAACCAGCCACGTCCTGGACATGGTCGTACAAAAGTCCGGATTTTCTTATGAATGCCGGTATATATACAAAGGACACAATGAAAGCTTTTCAACAGCATATATTGTTCCCGCAAGAAGTGAAAGCTGCCACAAATAATTTAATCAGACAATCTATGGGATATGATACGACTAATCAAGGTCTGCAATTTAAATATTTGATAGACGAAAACACGCTTGGAAAAATGGTAGAAGATAAGCTATTTAAATTATGGGGTTGGTTTACGACAATTGGAACTTTTGTGTCTGGGCTAATGGGTATATTCTTTGTTGCAAAATTAATATTAACACTTGTTGACACAGGTATTAATATTACTTTTTTATATCAAACCTTTGGGTGGAGTACAAAGCTTCTAGCGGGATTTTTTCAAGTATCACCCATAACTTAATACTTCGATCTCATAAATACAACCATCCTAATGATCGAGAGTTTGATGAAGACTCCTTGGAAATGAAAAACTTTCAGCGTCATAGAAATAAATTAAATATTTACCCAAATCTAAATGCTATGGTTTAAAACTATCAAAATAAAAAAATACTTGTATTTTTTATTTGAAATTGAGTACCTAATAACAATATATTTGTATCAAATGTACCTATATTAATTAATATTTTTATTTATTATATTTGTATACAAATTAATTGTGTATGAGACTTTAAATAATTGTTACAGATGATTTTTATTAATTGTATAATAACAACTCAAAATAAATACGTAAAATAATTGTATAATGTTATATATTATATTTTCTTTCATTTTTATACACGTAACTACTTATGCATTTTTTACATTGATAATAATATGTAGATAATATGACATTTCATTAAATAAAAGCATACCTATACATTATATTATTATACATTGGTTATCCGCATTTTCTATGAATACTAGCATCAATTTAAGTTATTAATTATAATAAATTGTAATTAATCTAAATGGTGTATTTTAATTAGCTATATAATAGCTCAATCAAAAGTGTTCTGCACATGTGTAGGTACTTACATAATTTAATTTTAATTTATATAGATTATAATATTATATATTATATTATAAACGATGAACATTTTAAGTGTATACTGTCGGTTTTTTGTACATAGGTACATACTATACAGTATACATACTGCATTGCAAATTGCAACAATAATTAAATAATGTGAATAATTACCTATAGTCTTTATTTAAAAGATATTATAATATGTACAGCAAATAACAATCAACTTCCTAAATTATGTTTTAATTAAATATAGGTACCTAATTACATCAATATATTTTATAACTATAACATTGTAGTATTGTACTAATACGTATGTCGTATATAATAATTATAGGAGATCAAACAATCGTACGAAAAGTACTCCAGGTCACCAATAAGTTACAACGTAAAATACGCGACATATTTAGGTACTACAAAATCCATTTAATCGTAATGAAACTATTATTTTTATGTATATAAAAAAGTAATTGGGTTAGAAAAATAAATCGAGTTATGGTGTATAATAATTTGTATGCTTTATTTATTGGTTAATATTTTTAAGCAAACAGGAACTTTAATTAAAAAATAGGTCGCGACTTGTGTACCGCATGCTAGTACCTACATAAGACATACATGGGGCGGCGATCATTTACGGAACTGCGACGCGAAACGTCCTGTACGACCGTCCGTGAAATAATAATGTACCTCTCGCGCGATTACAACAAGCGGGCCCCGTCGCGTACACGATGGGCGTGGTTACGGCCTACCGCGACGGCGGCGATACGGCGCACAACGCCATCTCTTGAGCGTTGCATTCGTTTCACTTCTACCAGAACGGCCTCTTAATGCGTATACCATATCGTTAAAACTGAAGCCGGGGCCTAGTCCAAAATTATTGTGCAAGCACCGTGCAGTTCCTTTACCAATTAGAGATAAAGTAGTAACTTAGATTCAACGTTTAGTCGAAAACAACACTTTGATCCCAACCGATAATAGCGAGTGGGCGACACCGGTAGTACCTATTTTAAAAAGTGACGGGTCGGTGAGATTGTGTAGTGACTATAATTTTAAATTCAGTTTTAAACGGCAAGGAATACCCACACCTAAGATAGAACACCTTTACGCTGAGATTGCGGGCGCAAAGTATTTCTCCAAAATAGATCTGAAAGACGTGTATCAACAACTTCTACTCGATAACGATTCACAGCGGTTCACAACAATCAACACTATAAAAGGTTTGTTTAAATATACGCGGGTTCCGTTTGGTTTAAAGTCATCAGCGGGAGAGTTTCAAAAGGCAATCGAGAGTGTTACTAGAAAAGTAGGAGTTGAGGTTTTTATAGACGACATTATAGTATAGGGTAGTACGGTAGCAGAGCATAATTCGAGGTTAGGGGGTGCATCGTACATAGTATACTTTGACTTCTAAATAATGTTTAAATTAGTTAAGTTAAATACGTAGAAATATTTTTTCAAATTATATGACGATACAAAGTTATTTTTGGTTTTTTCGTCGAATACAAATTAATGCGGGCTATTGGCTACGATTAGAAAATCCGATAATGATCGACAACTCGTGAGCTTATCGCATGCGATAAAAGTGACCATTTTATATATTGAATAAACTCGTGACAACTACTGACATGTTCTTTATATTAACACCATACGATATAATCCGAATCATAACATTAGTCGTTATTCGTGGGTCGTGTGTGTATTCCTCAGTGTGCTACGTGCTTAATACCGAATACGTCATATATTATTTTAGTTCTTACGAGTTACGTCTTACGTTGTAAAATTATTAAACAAAATGAGTGACATAAGAGATTTTTTGCAAAAGAAACGCAAGATGGAATCAAGTCCAACTAGTCCGGTGACCGGTCAAAATATCTCCGCAAAAATATCTTTATTTTCGATGATATTTTTATATTTCTCGACCAAACTTATCAACCTGTTAACTTCATCACTAGCAAAATTTTTTGAACGACTTTTCTCTTTATTTTTTATGTCCGACATTTTAAAAATATACAATTTATAAAAATCTTAATTAATTAGGTACTTCTTACGATGGTACGACGTTAGTGCGATTACGAATACGAATTATTAGAACTATAAAAGTTAATATAGAAACAAAGAACTCAATACTTATAGAAGTTAATTGCAGTTTAGTACGGTACCTTTCAATTATTATCAATAATCTACTATATTTATTATAGATAATACAACAATATCATGGAAAGAATAACAAATTAAAAATTAATTTAACTACAGGATTACTATCCAATAGATAGTAATTCATAACACAAATATTATTTGTAGAACACACATTAATTATCAATAAGATAAATGTCTTGGATAATGTTATCTAATAGATAGTTAACTGATACTTTATCTATAGATGGTAGAACCGGCCCTAACTAGACATTGTGGTCCGGGATATTTTCATGGTCGGAATGGGACCAGGAAAAATACAGGACCGGTTGCTGGAAGAGGACGCTTCCAATGCGGCCGTAACACTCTCAAAACTTATGGAAGTAGCGACAAACCTCGAAACTACGACAAACGCTAGTAAACAATGGACAGTCAAGGTACCACCAGTAGCAGTGAACTTCACGAAACCAGCGAAGCCAAGCGGCATATTATCAACCCACTCACCAAGGTAAAGGAGAGGCAAATACGAACAACGCCAGTGACAAGAGGAAATGCCAAGTTTGCGGACGGACAAACCACATCTCAAGCGCATGTAAGTATAAAAGTTATTCTTGTAATATGTACGGTACCATTGGACATTTAGCACCAATGTGTAAATCAAAAATAAAACCCAACCAGGGGGGTAATAATAAAACACAAAATAAATTCATATCGGAAAAAGTAGACAGCGATTCGGGTGTGCAGTTAGGAGATTCTTTTTTTTCAATTAGCAAAAATTCCGATGACAAAGAAAAAATAAATCTGTTTAAAATAACTTTAACAGTAGGCAACCAATTACGTTTGAAATCGATACAGGTTCGCTATACAGCATAATATCGATGAAAGCGTTTAATTTCTATTTCGGAACGAAAACGTTGGTAGATAACGATATCGCATTAACGGACTACGTCAGCAATAAAATGACGCCTGTGGGCAAAGTCCAACTAGCGGTTACTAATAACAATAAGTCAGGGTCGTTCTGGGCATAAGTTATACCGAACGGCGGTCCGTCTTTATTAAGCAGGAACGATATAGTTTCTCTAGGTATCGAAAATATATATTCAATATTCATTCCATTTCAGTGCGGAAACCATAGACTCGATTTTGGGTAATTACAGGCAGTTATTTGAATCGGCACATTTAAGAGGCCGTTCTGGTACGAAAATTCGGCCGTAAAAACATGGTTTCGTACTTCTCATTTTCCTCAGCTCTCGTTAGTCGTAGAAACATAATTTTTTCACCAAAATAAACGTGAGAAGTTGATCTAGGTTTTGTCGTTCCAGATTTTCGAATTTTTTTTTCAAACCGATTATATTTGCATTTGAAATTTTCAAAATTTTCAAAATTTTTAAAAAATCATATAAAATAGACAAAAAAAGATATCAAAAATCTGGAACGACAAAACCTAGATAAACTTCTCACGTTTATTTTGGTGAAAAAATCATGTTTCTACGACTAACGAGAGCTGAGGAAAATTGGAAGTACGAAACCATGTTTTCGGTAAGAAAAACACGATTTTACAGCCGTCATGTGCTGCTCTACTGACACTAGCGGCAGCGTTCAAAAATAGTGTTCCTACCACTACCCCGCGCTCGATTGTAGCCATACCGCACCATAGTTCAAAACCAGATTTCTTATCGCGACCGGGCCGCTTGCCGTTTATAAATAATCGGTAAGAAAACAATTATGTTGGTGACAGAACTGTTTTCATAATACCCATATCGAATTTTATACTTCGTATATTATTATTATTATTCTGCTCGCCGTGTTTTACACAAACTAAAAATCTCACATCCTAAAATTGTTATAAATCGTTTAACAAAATTACAATTTAAATAATTATTTTTTTAATCTTGTAGAGAATTCAACGAGAAAATTATTTTTTTTAACGTTGACTAACAAAATATGAAATTTAATTCAGAATAACAAAAAAAAACCTTAGATACATATTATGAATACATGGAAATCTGTTGAATAAAGTGACCAGTGTAATCAATGTACCTAGGTACAACATAATTCGACTTATAATAATTAAAACAATAAACCCCTAATTATATGAACTGAAACACAATTGTTTATATAAAGCAGTCAAATACGAACTGTATTTATTTTTAATTAGTTATAATAGTAGGTACATTCCTATATTACAGATTATTTATTTATTTATTCATTCATTTATTTATTTATTTATTTATAATATATTAATATATAAACGGGTTGAACCCAATTCAAAATATGATAAAACAAATTAAAAATGACATTGAAATACATTCAATACATCAAACATTCACAATTTAAAAAAAAAAAATCATATTTACAATCTATTCATACAATAAGCACATTTGATAATAGAATGAGAAGCACGTCATGATAAATCATCAATTTGTAAAAAATAATAAAATTCTAGGTATATAATATGTAAAAAACATAATATTTTAACATGATAATAGTATATAGCATTAAAATATTAAATTACCTATTACCTATGTCCTATAATCTATATTGTATAATATATAATAGTAAAAATTTTCGCGTGCCCACAAAATCTTTTCGCGTGCCATGGATTTGCCATCCCTGGTATAAAGTAATAATTATTGTACATGAATATTACATGAATATTAATCGCGGTACACTATTTTTTTTTTGCCGTTTTTGTTTTTATATTTTCCAAAATATGTTGAGGATCTAAAATGTCATCTACCAACAGCCTCTTTCCGTACTGGGGATTGACTATTTCTGGAAGTAAGCATTCTGTATAAAAACTGAAAATAAAATTTGATATTATGCTTATGTAATTACGTAAAAATCCAATTAGGTACTTTAAAATGTAAATTAAAAAATCATGTTCAATATTACACTTTTAACTTCTCAATCATTTTTTCGCGCCAGAAAGAGTCATCGTAACTAATAATTTGTATCTCTATCAGTCAATATGTATTTCATCCAAGTACTATTTATAGTCATTTCTTACATCATAAATGTCACTCTCGGATTTATTGCGTACGATTGTGGAGGGTCGAATCTAAATATCACTTCATTTGACAGCTTAGAAGTAGAAAAATGTGATATTCCAACACCAACAGAAACGCAACAGATACAACGAATACAATTATTGCAACACATTGAAACATATCCAGTTATGTATAAATCATGTTTAATATCTGTGGATTATCTTATAACAAGATGCTCAGCGTTTGAAGATGCGCAAGTGGTGGATGGTGGATACTTTTCTGACATTATCGAACTAGGGAGTGCTCGATGTTCGGAGGTCCATCAAAAACAATCCTATAATTTTCCACTAGGAGGTGTAGTGACAGACTTAAAAATAAACGAAACAACATATGTTTCAAATACAATGGTAGGGTCACTAGATAAGCATGGCAATTGTAAGGGCGCAATTTTTAAATCAAATAAAGGGGAATGGGAAAACGTCGTTGTCCAAGCAAAATTTAAAATATTGCTATCGGAAGGTATGGCTACAGCGAACACTAAAGATAACGTCCTTATACTTCCAACAGGTACAAAACTCAAATTATCAGACAATTACGGCATTGATGCTTTTAAAGGTGAAACCATCTGGTCAATCAGTAACATAAACTGTGAAGAACACGATTTCAGTGTCCTATATGATGGGCCAGCGTCATTAATTACGTCAAATACTATTGATGACATTTCAAATACTTACACTTATATTGTGGAGACTGACAAAATAGTCTTTGCTTTAAAAAAAGTTAAAAAAAACCTTCGCCTGCACAGGAATCCCAGTTATTCAGACTGAACATATGCAGTTATTAATTTTAACAGAACCTACATTTTTTAATTATTTTACACGAAAAACTATAACAGCTCAAAACACTGATTTATTAGCCTACATAAACACTAAATTTGTCTATGTCGAAAATTTCTTTAAATCAACGATTACATCGTTGTACAATGATTTAATACTAAAACAATGTGAGCTAGAGAGAAAATTACTAGAGCAACGACTCACATTAGCGTCTTCTAGTCTTTCGGAGTTTGCGTATTTAATGGGCGGTGGACCAGGGTTCACGGCAATAAAAGTCAGTGAAATAATTTATTTAATAAAGTGCAAAAAAGTTAACGTTGAAATATCACAAAAAAAAAATTGTTTTAATGAACTACCAGTGTTATACAATAACAAAACATTATTTATGGCACCCAAAACACATATTTTACAACAATTTGGAACACAGGTGGACTGCAATATACTTCTACCACCTGCATTCGAATTGGGCGGTGATTGGTTTGCCATTCTACCAAACATACAAGAAATTAAGAAACCACAAAAGCTTAAACCAGCCACGTCCTGGACATGGTCGTACAAAAGTCCGGATTTTCTTATGAATGCCGGTATATATACAAAGGACACAATGAAAGCTTTTCAACAGCATATATTGTTCCCGCAAGAAGTGAAAGCTGCCACAAATAATTTAATCAGACAATCTATGGGATATGATACGACTAATCAAGGTCTGCAATTTAAATATTTGATAGACGAAAACACGCTTGGAAAAATGGTAGAAGATAAGCTATTTAAATTATGGGGTTGGTTTACGACAATTGGAACTTTTGTGTCTGGGCTAATGGGTATATTCTTTGTTGCAAAATTAATATTAACACTTGTTGACACAGGTATTAATATTACTTTTTTATATCAAACCTTTGGGTGGAGTACAAAGCTTCTAGCGGGATTTTTTTCAAGTATCACCCATAACTTAATACTTCGATCTCATAAATACAACCATCCTAATGATCGAGAGTTTGATGAAGACTCCTTGGAAATGAAAAACTTTCAGCGTCATAGAAATAAATTAAATATTTACCCAAATCTAAATGCTATGGTTTAAAACTATCAAAATAAAAAAATACTTGTATTTTTTATTTGAAATTGAGTACCTAATAACAATATATTTGTATCAAATGTACCTATATTAATTAATATTTTTATTTATTATATTTGTATACAAATTAATTGTGTATGAGACTTTAAATAATTGTTACAGATGATTTTTATTAATTGTATAATAACAACTCAAAATAAATACGTAAAATAATTGTATAATGTTATATATTATATTTTCTTTCATTTTTATACACGTAACTACTTATGCATTTTTTACATTGATAATAATATGTAGATAATATGACATTTCATTAAATAAAAGCATACCTATACATTATATTATTATACATTGGTTATCCGCATTTTCTATGAATACTAGCATCAATTTAAGTTATTAATTATAATAAATTGTAATTAATCTAAATGGTGTATTTTAATTAGCTATATAATAGCTCAATCAAAAGTGTTCTGCACATGTGTAGGTACTTACATAATTTAATTTTAATTTATATAGATTATAATATTATATATTATATTATAAACGATGAACATTTTAAGTGTATACTGTCGGTTTTTTGTACATAGGTACATACTATACAGTATACATACTGCATTGCAAATTGCAACAATAATTAAATAATGTGAATAATTACCTATAGTCTTTATTTAAAAGATATTATAATATGTACAGCAAATAACAATCAACTTCCTAAATTATGTTTTAATTAAATATAGGTACCTAATTACATCAATATATTTTATAACTATAACATTGTAGTATTGTACTAATACGTATGTCGTATATAATAATTATAGGAGATCAAACAATCGTACGAAAAGTACTCCAGGTCACCAATAAGTTACAACGTAAAATACGCGACATATTTAGGTACTACAAAATCCATTTAATCGTAATGAAACTATTATTTTTATGTATATAAAAAAGTAATTGGGTTAGAAAAATAAATCGAGTTATGGTGTATAATAATTTGTATGCTTTATTTATTGGTTAATATTTTTAAGCAAACAGGAACTTTAATTAAAAAATAGGTCGCGACTTGTGTACCGCATGCTAGTACCTACATAAGACATACATGGGGCGGCGATCATTTACGGAACTGCGACGCGAAACGTCCTGTACGACCGTCCGTGAAATAATAATGTACCTCTCGCGCGATTACAACAAGCGGGCCCCGTCGCGTACACGATGGGCGTGGTTACGGCCTACCGCGACGGCGGCGATACGGCGCACAACGCCATCTCTTGAGCGTTGCATTCGTTTCACTTCTACCAGAACGGCCTCTTAATGCGTATACCATATCGTTAAAACTGAAGCCGGGGCCTAGTCCAAAATTATTGTGCAAGCACCGTGCAGTTCCTTTACCAATTAGAGATAAAGTAGTAACTTAGATTCAACGTTTAGTCGAAAACAACACTTTGATCCCAACCGATAATAGCGAGTGGGCGACACCGGTAGTACCTATTTTAAAAAGTGACGGGTCGGTGAGATTGTGTAGTGACTATAATTTTAAATTCAGTTTTAAACGGCAAGGAATACCCACACCTAAGATAGAACACCTTTACGCTGAGATTGCGGGCGCAAAGTATTTCTCCAAAATAGATCTGAAAGACGTGTATCAACAACTTCTACTCGATAACGATTCACAGCGGTTCACAACAATCAACACTATAAAAGGTTTGTTTAAATATACGCGGGTTCCGTTTGGTTTAAAGTCATCAGCGGGAGAGTTTCAAAAGGCAATCGAGAGTGTTACTAGAAAAGTAGGAGTTGAGGTTTTTATAGACGACATTATAGTATAGGGTAGTACGGTAGCAGAGCATAATTCGAGGTTAGGGGGTGCATCGTACATAGTATACTTTGACTTCTAAATAATGTTTAAATTAGTTAAGTTAAATACGTAGAAATATTTTTTCAAATTATATGACGATACAAAGTTATTTTTGGTTTTTTCGTCGAATACAAATTAATGCGGGCTATTGGCTACGATTAGAAAATCCGATAATGATCGACAACTCGTGAGCTTATCGCATGCGATAAAAGTGACCATTTTATATATTGAATAAACTCGTGACAACTACTGACATGTTCTTTATATTAACACCATACGATATAATCCGAATCATAACATTAGTCGTTATTCGTGGGTCGTGTGTGTATTCCTCAGTGTGCTACGTGCTTAATACCGAATACGTCATATATTATTTTAGTTCTTACGAGTTACGTCTTACGTTGTAAAATTATTAAACAAAATGAGTGACATAAGAGATTTTTTGCAAAAGAAACGCAAGATGGAATCAAGTCCAACTAGTCCGGTGACCGGTCAAAATATCTCCGCAAAAATATCTTTATTTTCGATGATATTTTTATATTTCTCGACCAAACTTATCAACCTGTTAACTTCATCACTAGCAAAATTTTTTGAACGACTTTTCTCTTTATTTTTTATGTCCGACATTTTAAAAATATACAATTTATAAAAATCTTAATTAATTAGGTACTTCTTACGATGGTACGACGTTAGTGCGATTACGAATACGAATTATTAGAACTATAAAAGTTAATATAGAAACAAAGAACTCAATACTTATAGAAGTTAATTGCAGTTTAGTACGGTACCTTTCAATTATTATCAATAATCTACTATATTTATTATAGATAATACAACAATATCATGGAAAGAATAACAAATTAAAAATTAATTTAACTACAGGATTACTATCCAATAGATAGTAATTCATAACACAAATATTATTTGTAGAACACACATTAATTATCAATAAGATAAATGTCTTGGATAATGTTATCTAATAGATAGTTAACTGATACTTTATCTATAGATGGTAGAACCGGCCCTAACTAGACATTGTGGTCCGGGATATTTTCATGGTCGGAATGGGACCAGGAAAAATACAGGACCGGTTGCTGGAAGAGGACGCTTCCAATGCGGCCGTAACACTCTCAAAACTTATGGAAGTAGCGACAAACCTCGAAACTACGACAAACGCTAGTAAACAATGGACAGTCAAGGTACCACCAGTAGCAGTGAACTTCACGAAACCAGCGAAGCCAAGCGGCATATTATCAACCCACTCACCAAGGTAAAGGAGAGGCAAATACGAACAACGCCAGTGACAAGAGGAAATGCCAAGTTTGCGGACGGACAAACCACATCTCAAGCGCATGTAAGTATAAAAGTTATTCTTGTAATATGTACGGTACCATTGGACATTTAGCACCAATGTGTAAATCAAAAATAAAACCCAACCAGGGGGGTAATAATAAAACACAAAATAAATTCATATCGGAAAAAGTAGACAGCGATTCGGGTGTGCAGTTAGGAGATTCTTTTTTTTCAATTAGCAAAAATTCCGATGACAAAGAAAAAATAAATCTGTTTAAAATAACTTTAACAGTAGGCAACCAATTACGTTTGAAATCGATACAGGTTCGCTATACAGCATAATATCGATGAAAGCGTTTAATTTCTATTTCGGAACGAAAACGTTGGTAGATAACGATATCGCATTAACGGACTACGTCAGCAATAAAATGACGCCTGTGGGCAAAGTCCAACTAGCGGTTACTAATAACAATAAGTCAGGGTCGTTCTGGGCATAAGTTATACCGAACGGCGGTCCGTCTTTATTAAGCAGGAACGATATAGTTTCTCTAGGTATCGAAAATATATATTCAATATTCATTCCATTTCAGTGCGGAAACCATAGACTCGATTTTGGGTAATTACAGGCAGTTATTTGAATCGGCACATTTAATGCGTATACCATATCGTTAAAACTGAAGCCGGGGCCTAGTCCAAAATTATTGTGCAAGCACCGTGCAGTTCCTTTACCAATTAGAGATAAAGTAGTAACTTAGATTCAACGTTTAGTCGAAAACAACACTTTGATCCCAACCGATAATAGCGAGTGGGCGACACCGGTAGTACCTATTTTAAAAAGTGACGGGTCGGTGAGATTGTGTAGTGACTATAATTTTAAATTCAGTTTTAAACGGCAAGGAATACCCACACCTAAGATAGAACACCTTTACGCTGAGATTGCGGGCGCAAAGTATTTCTCCAAAATAGATCTGAAAGACGTGTATCAACAACTTCTACTCGATAACGATTCACAGCGGTTCACAACAATCAACACTATAAAAGGTTTGTTTAAATATACGCGGGTTCCGTTTGGTTTAAAGTCATCAGCGGGAGAGTTTCAAAAGGCAATCGAGAGTGTTACTAGAAAAGTAGGAGTTGAGGTTTTTATAGACGACATTATAGTATAGGGTAGTACGGTAGCAGAGCATAATTCGAGGTTAGGGGGTGCATCGTACATAGTATACTTTGACTTCTAAATAATGTTTAAATTAGTTAAGTTAAATACGTAGAAATATTTTTTCAAATTATATGACGATACAAAGTTATTTTTGGTTTTTTCGTCGAATACAAATTAATGCGGGCTATTGGCTACGATTAGAAAATCCGATAATGATCGACAACTCGTGAGCTTATCGCATGCGATAAAAGTGACCATTTTATATATTGAATAAACTCGTGACAACTACTGACATGTTCTTTATATTAACACCATACGATATAATCCGAATCATAACATTAGTCGTTATTCGTGGGTCGTGTGTGTATTCCTCAGTGTGCTACGTGCTTAATACCGAATACGTCATATATTATTTTAGTTCTTACGAGTTACGTCTTACGTTGTAAAATTATTAAACAAAATGAGTGACATAAGAGATTTTTTGCAAAAGAAACGCAAGATGGAATCAAGTCCAACTAGTCCGGTGACCGGTCAAAATATCTCCGCAAAAATATCTCCGGTCAAAATATCTCCGACAAAATATCTCCGATACAAAATATCTCTAGTCAAATATATCTCCGATTTAAAATATCTCCAGTACAAAATATCTCCGATTTAAAATATCTCCAGTACAATGCAGTTTGTATTATCTGATATATTTTTCACGATTACGAGTGCGGTTATAAACCATGATAAACGATTTTATCGACGTAACGACTGTATCGATACGACAGTGTGTCAGTATAGACACAGAGCTTGTATCGATTAACCAGCTAGTTCCAGTTTCACTAAAATACAACGGATTTAGATTTAAAAATGCCTCTACAATTTATTGTAAGTCAAAAAGGCAACAAGTTATTATTGCATAACGGATACCTGCATACGTTCTATAAAGAAGGTGTGAACAAATTTATTTGGCGTTGTTCCGAGTACAATTACCTGGTATTTAATTTATTTAATTTTGATTAATTTTATTACGTCTCTCAATCGTCCATAACCTTAAATTATAATTTGATACATATTTTTTGTGATAATTTTGTTTTTATTGTCTGTGGGTTATTTTCTGTTTTTGTGGCAATCATTATTGTATGCAAGTAAAACTCACTATATTATAAATACAGTCGATTATATTATAATAAAAAATTTATTTTGTACTTATAATAAATAATAATAATTACATATTATTAAAATATTTTCATGGGGGATATTTACAATAAAGAAATTTTTAAAAGAAGATATTTTGTACTGGAGATATTTTAAATCGAAGATATTTTGTACTGGAGATATTTTAAATCGGAGATATATTTGACTAGAGATATTTTGTATCGGAGATATTTTGTCGGAGATATTTTGACCGGAGATATTTTTGCGGAGATATTTTGACCTGGAACCAACTAGTCCTAGTACCAGTTTTAGTATAAATGAAGGCAGTCATGACACAGGTAATTTAAGTACTAATAGTTCTATAGATATCAGCCAACAAAGAGAATTGCCAAAACTCCTTCATCAGTTGACTATTATTGCTAATAAATTAGATATTGGACTGTATTTAAATTCCTATGTTGATGATGAATTACGTTCAAAATTGTTGAAAGACCCCTGGGTTCCTCCGAAAACATATGACTTTAAAAAAGATTTGACCAACGACTCTACGAGAGTATTTCGTATAGAATGGTTTGCACTTTATCCATGGCTAAGTTACTCAGTTTCTAAAGGCCCACTATGTCGCGTTTGTGTATTATTTTGACCTCGAGTACACAGAGGTGTTCAAGGAGCATTCATTGTTTCTCCATGCATAAAATATCGAAAATTTAATGAGGTTTCAAAAGCTCATGAAATTAGTATTTGGCATAAAGACGCAATTACTGCGTCACAACATTTTTTAATCTCAAAAGAGAGAAAACAATTGAGTGTTCATGAGCAAATAGATTTGGCATTTCATAGAGAAATTGAAGAAAACAGGGTGTGTTCGCCGCGCCGCACCTACTTTTCTCTCGCGGTTTACGGCAACGACTTGCGGTGTGTTGAGTTAGGACAAGATGACTCAATATTATAAAACAGAAATAATAATTAAGAGCTAATGCTTATAAGTAAGTGCGCTAACCGTGTAATAATTATAATAGGTAACAACAACTTATGTACATCAAACAAGATATTATAAATTACTAACAGACAGGGAGCCCCAAAACAAACAATGCATTTAAATTAATTACAATGTTATGATAAGATTTTTGACCTGGTCCGCCGTCGATGATCGGTCTACTTGATGGATGGCTCCGGTCCCGGCGGTGGTGAAAGAGCGGCGGAAGGAAGAATCTTCACGGCGGCATGCAGTATCAACGGCATCAAGCCAGCGACGGCACGCAATATATTCGCGGCGGCACGCAATAATATACCGGTGACACAGACCACGAGGTTTAACAACACGACGACTTCACGAAGAAACGCGTCGGTTGTAGGTACACGCGGTTTGGTCGCAAAACCCCCAGCGAACCGCGGCGAGCGAACGCAACGATGCGTCGGGCTCGACCGCCTGGAAAAGACACAGGACTGCTGGTGGCACAGTCTACGGCGGCTAACGGCCCGGTGCTGGACGGCCGAGGAGGGGTAAGCCACCTCGTGAGCTTCGGAATCCTAGGCGCAGCTTTGGGGACATATGCCGAAACTACGGTGGCTCGAAAACGCGTCCGTGTTCAAACAGGGTGAAACTTCGATCTATCATATCGTCAATCTTGTTTTGTGCAAAGCATGATCTTCCACTACAAGGTAAAAATGATGAAGGTTCCATTTTTACAGATTTATTACAATTCCGTGTCGAATCGGGGGATGAAGTTTTGAATAAGCATTTAAAGTCTGGAGCTAAAAATTCGTTGTATATCTCACATGAAATTCATAATGAATTAATTCAAACTTGTGCTTATGTACTTCGACAAAACATTATTGAAGAAGTGAAATGTTCATCAGTTTTTTCGGTCTTTGCTGACGAGACTGCCGATATAAGTGGCACCGAACAATTATCAATTTGTGTTTGGTATCAGCTGCTTTACGACGTTAAGTTTCAAAGACACAAAATTTGTGAAGAATTTCTTGGTTACTCGCCTCTGTCAAAACTAGATTCTAAATCCATCGCAAAAACAATCATTGAATTTTTAGAAAGTTGTAATTTAGATATGAATCGACTTGTAGGCCAAGGATATGATGGGTGCGCTACAATGGCTGGACATGTTAGTGGCGTTCAAAAAATAATTAATGAAGCATATCCTATGGCACTATTCTTCCATTGTGCCAGTCATGTATTGAATCTTGTATTTAATGATTTGAATAAGGTCAGTGAAGTAAGAAATACAATCGGTATCATAAAAGAAATAATAAAATTCTTTAGAGAGATCACATTGCGTAGAAAAATTATTATTATTCCTCTACTTCGTGAAACGTGTTGGTCAGCAAAATATAAGAGTATTAGAATTTTCGCTGACAATTTTCTTGTAAAGTACAGCAAATTCAAAGACCAAAATTTCCTATCAACCCTTTATGGCTGCTACTACACCAGTTTTTATTGTTACACTGCAAGTAATAGCTGTTTATTCCGCTAAATTTGAACCAGTATGTAATCAACTTCAACAGGTTAATATAAATTTAAAAACGGTGAACAATCACATAACTACTAGTTGATATTCTGCAGTTGTATAGAAACAATTCATCGATTGAATTTACAGTAATATTTACAAAATGTAAAGAAATCGCTGAAGAACATGATGTTGAAATACGTCCCCCTCGAGTAACTGCACGACAGGTTCATAGACCGAATCATCCGTCTACAAACCATGAAGAGATTTTCAGAATATCAATTTTCGTTCCTTATCTAGATTCAGTCATATCTTCATTAAAATATCGTTTTTCTAAAGCTCACAATCAATCGTTTTCTCTAATGGATCTTCATCCCTATGCTATGAAAAACATGAGTAAAGAACAGTTTATTTGTATATCAAATGATATTGTAAAAATATAATATGGAAACATTTTGCCATCAAATTTTATAACTGAAGCCACAACATGGTATGAAATGTGGAAAAACGATACAAAACCATTCGATTCTATTGAATACTTAGTTTTGATCGAAATGTCAAAAGATTTTTATCCAGCTGTGGCCGACGCAATCAAGGACGGAGCATCTCTTCCAACAACAACCTGCAGTATTGAACGTTCATTTAGTACTTTGAGACGTGTCAAGACCTGGAACAGAGCCAGCATGGGTGATGACCGATTGTCCGGATTGTGTATGATGAGTGTACATAGAAAGAGACTAGAAGAAGATTCCAAATTCCTAGAAAAAAACCTAGACGTTTACAATTATTATTTAAAAAATAAGTATTATAATTTATACTAGATAAACTATAATTATGTAAAATAATTAGTATAATTTTTAATAGATAATTATGCAAAATAAAATATTTTCAATATCATAAATGTTCGCGACGCCCTTGACTATCCCAAACCACTATATCATATATTCGGGGATAAGAAGGGCATCCCGATGTACGAATCGACTGCAAAAGATGCGTTACGTGTTATCATCATTCGATTTCGAGATAGTTTTCGTTAAGTCCGAACAGAATCCGGCAGATTTTTTATCGCGAATAAAGCTTGACAATGTAGGTTATAATTTTCCCGAACAGCAATGCTTGAATTTTGTTTACGATAATTGTCCGTTTATCATTAATTTGAATAAAATAAAAACACAAACGCACGTCGTATCACCTTACCTCGCGTAATTAGAGCCATTATCACCGATAACTGGTCGACGGACGCGTACAAAACACGCACTTTTAGTTCTTATCTATAAAAGTTGAACAATATATACATTTTTAAATACAAAATAATTTGATAATATTTGCTCGATTATGATGGATTTTGTCAAAATTTGAATTTTAATTGCTTATAAAAAAATTTTTGCCTTTAATCTTTATATTATGTTCATTGGTTTTGAACATCTAATATGGGTAAATTTTCAAGATTTTGATTTAGCAAAAAAAATTATTTAACGACCATAATTGAAAAAAAAAATCGAAAAGGAGGTTTTAGTGTTGTAATTTATCATTTTTGTTCATTAGTCAAACTGACGTTTGAAATTTTGATGCCCACCAACCATTTCCAGTTTCCTGATGTGGACCTTTAAAATATTAGTTGGTTACCCCTATGTATTATATTATATTATGTACTAGCTACTTCCAACTTACAACTTCTGATCAGGCCCGGATACAAAATCTAAAAAATAAAGATGAGGCCGGTGAAAAAAATAATACCATTGATAATAGAATAGATCGAATTATTCTTATTTAATATTTCTATATTAGGTTATAATGTTTCGTAAAATTGATATTGGTTTTCGGACAATTCTATTTATAGAATTTTTCTATAATTTCTAATTGCGTCGGCAACCGGCGTGGCGTAGGCTAACGAAGCGACGCTCGATGCCGTAGACCGTTCACGTTATCGTAATAATCGCAGATATTGACCATTAATTCTAGTGCTACAATATTGAATATTATATAACATTATCAAAATGGTCAGCAATCTGTATTTTTAATTTTAATACACTGCCACTGATTTGATTATTTGAATTAAAAACCATATTTTGTACAATAATCAAAATTTCGTTTAAATAACATAAAATAAAATAAAATAATATGTAATATTCCGTCCTTTTTAATATTTTAATAAATTTCTATTTTCTACTCATTTATATTATTTTTATTATTTATTAACATTTCATTCATATGTATAAAATCTGATTTTAACTACATATTTTATTTATACGACCGACATTTTTACTTCATATTGTCATAAGATGATTTTAAAACTATTACATTTTCTTTAATTTTGTAGGCCTCAACTACTGATAAAAAACGTCCTTCTTCAAAAATTAGTTCATTTTTCAATCCTATTTCAAAAAAAAATCACAGTTGAAAGCAGTATACCAGAAGAAAATTCAGAAAATTCAGTAAAAGATCTTAATTCGAACATTGATTTAGTATTAGCATCTTCTAGTCATGATTTTCATCTTCATACTAATGGAGATTATATTGAAAATAATATTGACGATTATACGAAGCGTGAACTTTAATAAATGATTGGGTACCACCGACAAACTACGTATTTCCTTTCTCTGAGCATAATAAAAATGGTAAAATAATACGTCGATTTATTGGCAACAACATTTAAATAATTTTAAATGGTTAGTATTTTCACCATCAAAACAAGGTTTATATTGGAAATATTGTCATTTGTTTAATGTACAAAAACAAGGTGGTTTTCAACGTAATGTAGAATTAAAATAATTAGTTACTCAAACATTGACAAAGTTTGCAAAATTACAAGTAAATACAGGGGATTTACATGGATATGAAATCACTAGATATCACAATGAGTCTGTCCAAATGGCTGAACATTTTTAACAAAATTACAATAATCCCAAACTTCAAATACACAATTTATTAAATACGAAACGAATGCAAGAAATAAAAGAAAAACAAGAAAGACTTATTCCGATCATAGAAAGTATAATATTTTTGGGAAGAAAAAACATCCCCTTTCGAGGGCAGAGAGATGATGGCCAACAAGATTTACCGTCTACCATTGAAGATGGAGGAAATTCAATAAACGAAGGTAGTTTTAGAGAACTTTTAAAATATCGAGTCAAAGCCGGAGATTCTACGATTGAAAATCATCTGAAGAATTCTTCTTCGAAGGCAACATACATTAGTAAAGCAATACAGAACGAATTAATGGAGTTATGTGGTAAAGAAATTTTAGATAGTATTTAAAAAAAAATTACAGACAAGGGTATCTTTTATAGCATAATTTTGATGAAACCTTAGATGTATCTAAACGATCACAAATTAGTTTAGTCATAAGATATATTGATGAAATAACAATTAGAGAAGATTTTGTAACATTTGTTTTTGACGAAGCTCGACTTGTTCAACTAAAGAGTTATAATAATAAATTATGTGATGATGAAGAAGTAAATAATGACAGTACCTCGGATAATTATGAAAGTTGCAAAAAAATAGAAGAAATATCGATAAGTGAGGGCAAATTGTTTTGAATAAACTGAGAGAAATAGGTCTGAATCTTAACAAGTGTGTAGGTATTGGTACTGATGGCTGTAGTGTTATAACATCAGAAGTTTGTGGAGCTGTAGCTGAAATCATAAAAAGTTCACCGAATGCCAGTAGATGTCCATGTTACAATCATTCTCTTAATATTTCGATTTCAAAATCAAATAAAGTTCAAAGTATACGAAATTTAGTTGGAATTATTAAAGAAGTGGTTGGTTTTTGTTCTGTGTCAGCAAAACGTACTGTAGTTTTGAAGAAATATATTGGCCATCAGCTATCAGCTAACAGGATTATGTGAAACGAGATGGATTGAGAGGCATGAAGGAATTACTAGATTTTTACAAGACATACCTAAAATAATTAATACATTAACTGAAATTACAACATGGAAAGATTCCCAAACTTCTAGAAAAGCAAAAATACTTGTAACAACACAATGTGACACCGAATTTATTATTGCTATTTTTAGTGTTGTGCATTTGCTCAATTTCACATATTGTCTGAGCAAAATTTTCCAAAAAAAAAAATTTATATTTGAGTACAGCAGCGAATACTATTAAAGATACATTACAAGTTCTTTTGAAATGTCGCGAAAATGCGGACACAGAATTTTCAAATATTTTTAATCTGAAGACATAGCAAAAATTATCGATGTAGAATTACGATTGCCTAGGATATGTAAGCAACAAAAAAATCGTTCAAACTATTCTACTAATAATGTAGAAGACTATTACAGAATCACGATATTTATTCCTTTATTGGATAATGTTGTAGATGACTTAAAAACATGTTTTTCACAAAATACATTGGAATTATTTCAGTTATCGTTTTTTCTTCCGTCTATTTTTTTAAAATTACCAAATGACCAAAAAGAAGAAACTGACAAAATAAAATCAGTTGCCAAAGATGTTCAAATATTACTTCATAATGATGAGGTATCCTCGCAATTAGTTGGTGAATACTATATTTGGAAAGAAAAATGGATACGTGAATTTCTAAGCACGCCATTGATGTATTACAGAATTGTGATGAAGGCATTTTTCCTTTAATAAATAAAATACTAAAATTATTAATTACGTTGCCCATTAGTAATTCTAGTTCTGAAAGAACATTCTCTTCATTGCGGCGTCTTAAAACACGGTTAAGATAAACAATGTGTGAAACACGCTTGACTGGACTTGCATTATTGAACATCCACAGGGACATAGACATCGATGTTGAAAAATTAATTGAACGTTTCTCCAAAAGCAAAAGAAAAATTCCATTTGCAATTTTGTTCATTATTGTTCATGTATTGAAACAGATTGAATAAAATATTTTAATTACAAAAAAAAAAAATTTGCAATTTGAAAACCATAAGTAATAAGAAAATTAAGCTGATTTTGAATTGTACATTTGATTAGAATTTATCGTAAATTATGAACTATAGTAAAATTAAGCTTAAATGTAGAAAAAGTAATGTAATTAAATATTTTATAACCAATAAAGATTGAGTATCCTAAATAATTAAAAAAAAAATTGTTGTTTAATTATTTATGGTATTTTTAAAGGTAACCTAATCATCATTATCCTGATGTCGAACAATATAATAGTGGTTATTTTCACGTCCGACGTGAAAGTATTTGTTTTCACGTCCTGCCCTGTGTCTTTACCTAAATTTTACATAGTTAAATAATATACCTAAATTCTATAGAAGATAATATTACCCTTTGGTCGACCTCTTTTAGGTACTCTAGGTGTTAGATGTGGAAAATTTTCTTCTAGATTATCTGTTTGTATAACATTGTCTTCCTCGATTTCTTCTATTTCCATAGTTACATCTATATTTTCTCTACTTTCATTTTCCTTGAGTAAAAATAATAATAATAATAATAATAATAATAATCTAAATATAATAATTTATAAACATAAAATATAAATGTATGTTTAAATAATTATAAATAAAACTAGTACAAACCAATTTCAGTGGTTGTTATGTTATTGTCTTGTTCCCATGCATTGGCAATATATTTTAATATCATTAAACGCTGTTCAAATTGTTTCCCTGTTGCTTCTGAAGCTAGAGAAGCCAATCGTTTGGCTTCGACGTGAGCACTCCGATACTTTCTTGTGCATTCAGTATTTTATTTTTTCTACAGTCACTATATTAATATTCTGAATTTCATTTCCATCATTTATTTGGTTTCCTTTAATGGGTTCAGTATTATTTGTTGGAATAACTCTACACACGTTAGCATAATATTCCCTAGTCCATCTTTCTGCATAGAGTTCTGGATTATGTAGTGGAATATTATATATCTATCGCAATTTAAGAATGTGATGACACGGTAAACACATGCTTGTGACAAATGAACAACTACATTTTATTGTACTAGTAAGTAATACACCTTCACTTGATTGAATTGTTGCTGATTGTGTTTCTTTGTTTAAAGATAAAACGTTTATGTTTTTAACAGATTTAAATGTTGACATTACAATATCAAAAGCGTATGGCGTTAAATACCAGTACATTTCTTTTTCTTCATTTGACAAGTTATTGACAAAACTTGGAGTCTTACTAAAACACTCAGTGGCCACGTGGTCTCTTTCGGTTCTAAGGGTCACCATTAACATCTCTAGTCCTATACAATAACAGGTATAACACATATAATAGGTATATTATTAAAATGCAATTTTACCTTGAAATAGTTGGTCTAGTCTTGAAAATTTTGTGACCACCTGGGTTATTTTTTGATTCGTACTTTCTAGTCTATTATTTGTTCTATTACCTAATATAAAAAAATATATTTAATAATACTAATACACCATATTGCATTACAATTTACAACCTAGAGTCATGAATTTAGATTGGAAACAGACTACCCATTCATTTTTAATGGGATGCCAATTTTTGTCAAAATATTGCAATACACTATGTATTTTTGTCTCTTTTAGTTCGTCATAATATAATTCATATTCATCTGCCGATTTTGAAAATACTTTTTTTTTGCAATATTTGTAGGCATAATGTTCTTTCTCCTATATCAAAGGACAATATTATTATATACAATATTACATTATATTATTATTTAATTAAAATTTGCATATATTTTCTTACCTGAAGTTATGTTCATTTTTTCACAAGTAATTTCTCTTGACATCGACCTCAAACAGTGAAAAATACAAATTAAAATTTGGGTCGATGGAAATTGATTTTTGAATAGGTTTCGTTCAGTAAAATCTTTATCGGCCATTATGCATTTTACATTTTCCCACGCAGGATTAAATTTTTTTAACGTTATGGTCATATTTTCAACATTTTCTAAATCTTCCGAAGTTAGGAGACAGAAACCTACAATCTCGCTCTGTCCATTACTATCCACAACTGTTAATAAATTATAAATATTAGTATGTGAAAGTTAACTGTTACATTTTAATAAATTGATATATACAAACCTAAAAACACATAAAGAGGTAATCGCAAGTCGTTAACTTTGTAAATTGCATCAACAAATAAAATTTCTGGACACAATGAAAAAATGCGCTGCATCTCCAAGTCTTGGAAGTAAATGGCCTTCAATTCATTATTACTATTTTTGGAGATGTGTAATGTAACATTAGAATTTTGGTAATGTTTAACTAGAATTTTTAATGCATCAGAGGCTGGTGAATTTAAATTACTAAGTTGTGAATGTCCATTAGTGTAACTATTTTATTTTATGTTTTCATTAAATCATTCTGCAATATTATTTTGTTAACTTTCATGTTGACCATTTTGTTGCCATAATCTTAGCGTCGTTATCTAACCTTCTCTGTTTTGGATAATGATCATACATGGCTTAACAAATATATTTTGTATACATAAAAGTTGATAGTTAAAACTAAACTCTAAATTAATTATTTTTACCTTGGTACATATGTGATTGTGCTCACTGACAAAAGATTTAATGACCAATTTTTCGCCCATTGCATCAGGCCTTATACGAATAACTACTGGGCAGTTTGAACGGTAAGAACTGAAAGAAAATGTATCTATATAATTCTTATACACAAACCTTTGTTGTGGTCTAATTCCTTTTGATTGGGTTTTGTATTATCCTCCATTAACACACACATAATCAATTTCAGCATATTCCAGCTTTGGATTTACAGTAAGTTCCCGTTACAACGAATACCGATACAACGAAAAATCCCGTTATAACGAAAAAAAAATGTGGTCCCTTGGAGTTCGTTGTAACGAGAACTTACTGTATATATCTTTTTAATCCTTTCTTTTTGGCCCCTTCAATTGTTCTTGAGTTTGATTTTGTAAAATTGCAATAATGTTTTGCCTCATAATTATTTAAAGAGTTTTCTAATTCAACTAGAGAAGAAAACTCACTGTCAATTTTAAATTCTTGTATTTCAGACTAAAATTCAAATTTTTCCTTATATAAGTAAGTATATTATGCACATCTCTATAATTTTTGAAATTAGTCATACTTACATTGTCACAAATATTCATATTTAAATTCATATTATATAATTTCACTAATCACTACACAATAGGTAACAAAAACACTTATAACACAATATATAAAATATGATTGTTTTCAGCAATTATTATTTTAATTGAATAACTGGAAAAAATTGGATTAATATGTTTCAATGTTTGAAGATTAGTAGGTAACCATTAAGCATGACAGCATTTTATCAAGATAGATAATAGGTACAATACAATTGATTGGTGTAAACTTTAAAATAGCCTTTGGAAATTGTATAATAAATAACTGGTAAGTAAATAATTCAATTTAATTAATGATTCATTAATAATTCAAAATTACGAGGGTTTTTTAATACTTTTATCAATATTTTTCTTATCAATAATTCGACCAATCACAGGGCAGGACGTAAAAACAAATACTTTCACGTCGGACGTGAAAATAACCACTGCCTATTAACATATTAAACCCTGATAAACTTTATTAATAATATTTGATGCCCTCCCCCCCCCCCATAAATCTGCTCTGGATCCGCGCCTGCTTCTGGTACGGTTTTTTGATTTCATATCTAAATACTAGAAGTTCAAAAAAATGGATATATTTTACAATATTACAATATTAGCATACCTTTATTGATTTATTTTTCTTAATAATGGCATCAGCTACCGGCAGTATTATACGTCTTTGATTTGTTGAACCTTTTTAGTATCCTTTTTTGAAACATTTTATGTTTTTAAATTAATATAATACATATTATTTGTATAATATTTAAAATTTTTAATAGATCATATATTTTGGGTTTTTAAATGTTGAGCAATGAAAAAATACCTAATAACTGGTACACATTTGATCCCTAATGACTATTAGGTAATTTTTGAACATAAATTGACATATTTAATTTTCTATTTTTTTTTTTCATATACACTGTCACACTCTGTATAGTAAATAGTAAATACGTTATACGAATATACATAATTATTAATTTGAATGTTTACACGGTTTTCTAATCATTAAAATTGTATTTGACTATGATCCTATACCTGGTTTATTATTTATATGATTAATTAATAGTTAGGTTAACTGTTTTAGTCTTGCTAATACAAAATAACGTAACGAACCTAGTACAAAATATTTTTACTATATTTCTGAAACCTTAATTTTCTAAAATATACAAGTTTCTATATTAAATCCTTTCAAAATCACCTTTTAAATATGACGATCAAGTTACTTAAATATTTGATTTTATCGATGTGGCAACGACCAACAAATTATTCAATTTTTACTAATCTGTATAATATACCATTAGATATTTTACTACTCAATACTATTGATATATTAAAGATTGTAATATTGTATACCATTTGTTGATATGTCAAATGTTACATATTATAATACATTTCAGAAGAATTTAAACTGGTAAATTTATGAACATATAATATACAATTTAACGTTGTTGGTATTAGAGTTCATTGTATGGTGACCTGGTGATTGGACGCAGTCACTAATATAGTAATGTGTGCAGCGGTCGAGCATTCTCCCAGATGGGTGACTACCTGGGTTCTTAGTGACGATCTATCTGCCTGACATTAAAAAACCAAGTACCAGCCGTTGCCCCCACACAAACCGAATGGTTTTACTGGGTGTCAAATTAACGAAGTTCATTTTTGATTTATTTTTGAACCTCTCGTATGACCTAGTGAATTGCAAGTTAAAAATAATGGTGTGGAATATTGTCCACAGTAAAAACTAGCTAATAACCATGCAGTTTGAAGTCTTAAAAAAAAAATATACTGTAACCTCCTAGTTATTTACCCAAGGACTTCAATTTATTGGCTTCGACTAAAATAGTGTTTGCACCTTTTTATCTACTAGTCAGCAATGTAAAAAAAAAAAATAAAACACTATGTTTCTTTAAATTAATAGTATTCGTTATAAATGTAGTAAAATGTATAATAATATGTTATATATATAATAGTATAATAATTTGTTGGTGGTTGAAGGTTGACATCCCACTGCAGCAGTGTTCGCGTGATGCCCGATGTCAATTATATTACTAGGTATTATAAAAACAGTATGTGTGCTCAATATGTACGTTATGTCGTTATATACATGTCGTGGATGTTGTGACTTGTGGGACTTAGGGTTTACAAATAATTCAAAGAAACGTTATGTACGAGACACTACGAAAAATATTAAAACACATACAGGGTTATTCAAAATGATTCATCTGATTTAAAGTGCTTATATTATTTTATTTTTTATGCTTAGAACAACATGTTATACATTAAATAAAAGAAAAAATATGTCAAGTTTAATTAACTGTATCTATAGATGTTCTATGTGAGCTCCTTTGGTTACACGAATAACATCTAGTCGGTAGTCAAATTCATAACATACTTTTTGCAGCATATCTTTTGTAATCGACTCCATGGCTGTTGCTATTCATCTAGATTTGATGGCAGTGGTGGTATGTACACAGTGTCTTTAACATATCCCCAAAAGAAATAATCACATGGCTTCAGGTCTTTATAGAAATTTTAAATCGGATAAATCATTTTGAATAACCTTGTATTATTCTATTCGATTAGTTCAAATTGGAAATATTTGATTTTTATTGTGTTTGTAAATATGTGAGCATATTATTATTTAAGTGTAATATTATGCTGTAAAAACAATTTGTAATCAGTATTTTTACTTTCTATTATTTATTATAGTTATCTGTTCCCAACACTGGAATCATTTCGTAAAAGCATTTGAAATTCATTTTTTTACGATTGATATTCAACCGTTAGTTCATAGTTTCTCCTCAAACGATTTTCGATATTTTGTTGTAATTCAAAAATGAACTATGAATAGATACTTCAAATTTTCACAAAACGATTATGATAAAATATTATAATTGTCTGTAGGTACATGATACAATGTTCAAAATATTTCGACTCTTTTTGATCCATTTAGAGAAATTTGAAATTTTGAAAAAAAAATCAATCAATTTTCGCCGGGTCTAAAAGCTTAAACAATAAAATGAATACAAGGTACCTCATAAGTTGTTATAATAGCAATTTTTAAATAATTAAGATACATTTTTTTTGGAAATATAATTGTCATTAAGTACACTGTACAGTAAATAATTATTTTATTATTTAAGTAATTAAGTGTAATATTATTCGGTAATAACAATGTGTAATCAATATTTTTACTATCTATTATTTGTAATAGTTATCTATTCCCAACACTGGAATCATTTCGTATAAGCATTTGAAATTCATTTTTTTACGATTGATATAACCGTTAGTTCATAGTTTCTCCTCAAACGATTTTCGATATTATGTTGTAATTCAAAAATTAACTATGAATAGATACTTCAAATTTTCACAAAACGATTATGATAAAATATTATAATTGCCTGTAGGTACATGATAAAATGTTCAAAATATTTCTACCCTTTTTGATCTATTTAGAGACATTTGAAATTTTGAAAAAAAAAATCAATCAATTTTCGCCGGGTCTAAAAGCTTGAACAATTAATACAAGGTTTCCTCATGAGTTGTTATAATAGCAATTTTTAAGTAATGAAGATGCATTTTTTTTGGAAATATAATTGTCATTAAGTACACTGTACAGTAAATAATTATGTATGTATATAAATATATTATATATACTACTCTTTGAGAAAAGATTATCTGAATTATTTGTATTTACATATTATAAATAATATTTACAATATTTACAAATTGCCAAGAAAATTTAAAAAAAACTCTGGATTTCAAACTATTAAAATCATCAGAGATATTTTAAATGGTAAAAATCAACAAGGATCTCTGGACATTGAATTCACTCCTTCTGATATAGTGAACATAAATTGAACATGTTGTTTCTCATTGCTTTATTCCGGAAAAATACTAGTTTTATATACCTACATCGTTTGTATTACTTTTATTTATAAAAAAATTTTTTTTTTGTAACTTTCAATACTTACTAATACATTTTTTCGATATAAGGTGAAGTGGGGTAAGTGCCTAACTGGGGTAAGTGCGTTTTCCAGTATTATGGTGGGAAAAATAAATTCTATCACTCATATCAATAATGAAAATTAATCTACAATATAGTGGGAGCTTAAATATCTAATTTGCAACACTGTACGTTTATTCGTTTGCGTGCTATCAGAGTTGATATCAACAATTGTAATATCACTCGCGTTTTGAAAAGTAGACTTGTTATCAATTATTTTTTTTGGCAATTCAAATTTATTTGGGAAGCTTCTAAATAAGCTAAGTTGTGTAATTTTATGTGTAGCTTAGGTTTTTAGTGATATTTACGTGTTTGATTATACAATTATATTCGCTAATTCGGATTATGCTCTTCCCCCGTGTAAAATGACCAACGGGGTAAATGCGACATTCATTTATGTGTAAGTGCGACATGACATGCCGCAGTTGCCCCTTTTAAAAATTAATATTAATTATTTTATTTACTTGAGCTAAACATTGTTTTTTTCTAATACAATGTCAGTTATGTATCATATTAATACTTAATCTATTAATTATGATTTATACTAATATTTTGATGTATTTTAACTGATATAAAAAAAAGGATGAGAAAATATTTTAAGGATGAGAATTTATATTTGGAATTACATTTAGTCAATATAATCTAAAAAAGTAATCTAAAGTCTGATAAAATATATGAAAATAATTTAGTAGTTACTTAAAGCATTTGATTTAAATAATTATTACTAAAATTTTTCATATTTTATTATTATTTATTTCTAAGTACTTATGACATTTGTTAACATTTTGTTTTTTATATAGGTATATACAAACATAAATTGTTTAATAAAGTATTTGAAAATATTTGCATTGTTGTTTTATCAAAATACTATATAAATCTTAAAATTTCTTATATGAGAGTGAAGTGAAATGTAAGTAAGGAGATGCTCATAGTTTGTAGGATATGATAAAAATGTGACAATATATTTGTAATTATAACAATAGCTGTCATTTCTAAAATATTTGAACAAATACAGCTTTGTAAAAGTAGTATTATAGCTAAAAATTTTTAGTTTAAGGCACTTACCCCACGTTTAAATAACAGTGGTATTAGTATTTTTAAATAGTCCGTTTTGCACTTACCCCTTGTCAAGGGGCAAGTGCGACTTTTTTTTTTTTTTTTTTTTTTCAATCGTAAAAATGTTTTTAAGATATTTCACATAATGTTGACAGTGTACTTAGATAGACCACTTCCATATCAGTACATTGCAATAATCATCATATTTTTAAGTTAATTATTTCAGGAGAAATTGAAAGATCAAGTTGAACTATTCAAAATTCCGTCGCAGTTACCCCACTTCACCTTACATATTTTTAATTTTTTTTACATATTTAGATAAAAATATTTACATAGTTAATATAAATTTATCTTCTTTATTGACTTGAATTCGGACAACTTTCCCTTTTTCAGTTAGTTCTAGCGTTATTGTTGAATGAAATCGCCGCCCGGATATTAGGTCTAAAGAATGGCACCGGAAGCGCTATTTTACGTGCCCGTTATATCAGATTAATCGCCTATCTATACTATTCTTCAATATATGATACTGTTGCACACATGACAAATTATACAGGTATGTCAGCAACTCATTGATACGCATGTCTGTGACATAAGCATTTCCCCAATTGGTTAAGCGGTGGAGTCTTCGACAGCGGCTATTGCGGAAGTGACGGTGGTAGACCAATGAGAACCGGAGAAATGTTTACGTCACAGATGCACCGTTTTCGAGATATAAGCGAAAAACCCAAAAAGCGCAACTTTAACCCCCTCCCCCTCCGGCTCACCACCTAGGTGTCAGGACTTTTAGTATGTTAATACCCTAAGGGCCGGTTTCACCATGTACGAGTTAAAGTGCGAATTAGTTAATCCTGAGTTACCGTCTAACTTTGAGTTAGCATTGTTTCAGTTTCACCATAGGTTTTTGGGTAGGAGTTAGTTAATCCGAATTAACCTCGTTTCAACAGTATTTCCTCCAGGTTTTTGAAGATAACGTTGATAACAATTCCGCATTTTTGCATATTATCTATTATCTAATATCTACTGTTTTTTCGCGCCATCATAACTTTACTGCGGTATTTTGTTTTCACTTTTCTGTACTTTTTATGCTTCCGTTTACTGTTTGTGTTTCTACTTTCTTTTGAGTTTTGACTATGGATAAGCGTAAAAGAAAAGTTAACTTCAGTGCTGCGGAGGAAGAACTACTTGTGGAGTTGGTAAAAAAGTACCAAAACATTGTAGAAAATAAAAAAACAGATATGGTGATGTGGAAGGAAAAAGAGGAATGTTGGAGGAAGATTTCAGAAGAGTTTAACAGTCAAGGAGTGTTGGTGGCACGAAATTGTGCACAGCTGCAGTTAAAATACAAAAATTTAAAAAAAGTTGTTAGGAAAAAAAGTGCATCAATAAGGTAAGTGTGATCATAATTTCATTTGTGACGATTCCAATGTCTTATTCATATTATTCATATTTTCTTTCCTTATATTTAAGATTTGAACATCTAAAAACAGGTGGTGGTAAATACCTTTCCCAAGCCCTTAATCTTAGGGAAGAGAAGTTGAAAAGCATAATTCAATTATCTGTAGATGGTCTCCAATCCGAATTCGACGATGATACTGAAGCCTTCAGTACTGATAATTTAGTTAACGGTTAGCTCAAAGTATTTTATTTTACAAAATAGTTGCTGGACAGCTTATCAAAATGTTGTATATTTTCTTATACTTTTTGTCTTATGTTCCTACTGACAATACCTATCACCATTCAGACAATGAATTAATGGACAATGATGGGTACTATGAAGACAAGGACAACGAAACATACTATGTGACTGGTAAGACCATATTACATTTAATTAGTCTTTTAAAAAATACTTTTAGATTCTGACAGTGTTATGTTTTAAAGATTTTCAGCTTAATAGTTTTAATTAAAAACATCTTATTTGCTGCAGGATAAATTATTGATGCATAGGAATACATGTATTAACATTTTTGCAAATTATAATTTAAATAACTTAACTTAACAGTGATGCCTGATTTAACTGAGGACTCCATACCATCAACTTCAACCAATAAAGAAAGTAAGTTTCCAAATTTTGCATATTGTGTGTAGGTATTGCCTGATACCGTTTCAAGCTTTTTTCTCATATTATATTTTGATTATTACCTACCAACCTCATTCATGATATTAATATCAAATTGTATATTTAATTAAAATAACAAAACAAACATTGTATTTAAAACAATATTTTATTAATACAAATAATACATAAATAGTTTATTTGATTTTCAGTCAAAAATATTTAATTTTTAAATATTTACAATATCTATTATTATCATAATCTTATTTTTTATTACAATTTTAATTTAAATAACAAGTTAACTATTTATGATATCATGAATATGCTTTTGTTTTTCCAGAACCATTCAGGAAAGAAAACATAGATATAGATGTCCCCAGTAACTATAAAACTTCTAATGAGGCAGGAAGAAGCTGTACCGACTTTGGTACGTTAAAGTATCTATATCTATATCTATGCTAATAATAACTTTTTTTTTTTTAAATTTTATATTTTTACAATAATACAAATAAATATATTAGGTACAAAGAATCGTTTTAGTTATATATAATTTTCTCAGGTGCAAGTGTCAGCCAATGGGACGTGGTAACTCCTCAACATATAAAACATGTTAAAAGTACTCCCCTCAGAAAAAATAGTGAGTTTTGCATGTTTGAATTTATTTTATTCAGCATCTGTATAACATATAATTATTATATTTTAGAAAAACATTTCAAAAGCCGATCCGCCGAGGCAACAAACCTCTTGCAGCAAAAGGACAAATTAGTAAATTTACAAATAAAAGCGTTGGAGCAGGAAATTGGAATAAATGATGTTCGAAAAAGAAATGCTATCTTAAAAGAAGAAAAAATGAAATTAGAAATAGAACTTCTTAAAACTAAGTTAAATAGTACAAAACATTAAGTTATTTTTTTTTTGCTAGAACTTAGAAGTGTGTTGCTACATAAATTATATATATTTAAAAGGTAAAAGTTATTATTTTTTTTTTGTTATTTGTTGCTACATAAATTACCTTAAGCATTTTATTAATATTGTTATGACTTCTGTTTATATTATTATTTGTTTTTGTTACTGTTATTTTCAAATCATTATAAATAATTAAAATGAAGTTCCTAAACCTTAACTTTAATTTCTATTTACTTACCATATAACTGTTCAACCTCACTGTAAATTGGCAAAGTGGTCCCTGATCACCCGATCTCTTTCTTGCCTACCTCTTGTATTTCCTGGCAAATCGAAAAAGTTTTCTTCTCTGACATTTCCATCATAGTTGTCTTCACACAAATCATTTGGAACTTCATCATGCATATCAATACAGATATTATGCATAACAGCACACATGCCACAACAATTGCTTGGGTGTTATTTAAATTAACTGTAATTCCTTTGCTGAGCACTGGGAATCTTCTTTTTAAAACTCCAAAACATCTATAATATTGTAATAAATAACATCAATTTCTTACTCATGATAAAAAACATTGGTTAGATACATCAGGTACAAATGATAATCACAAAATACATTTAAATTTATCCCACCATATTCAACCCAGCAATATTTACCTTTCAATAACATTTCTAGTCCTGATGTGACTTTCATCGTACAACTGCTCGCTTTGTGTCCTAGGGGCCAGCAGAGGAGTCATAAGGTAGGGCTTCACTTCATACCCACCGTCACCTAAGAGATATCCTTTTATGAGTCCTGTTTCAAATTTATGTTTTATTAAAGAATTGTCGAAAATGGTTTGATCATGGCATGACCCTGGCCATCGAGCAACTATGTTTGTAATTTTGAGCCATGGATTACAAATTCATTGGACATTGATTGAAAAAAAACCTTTCCTATTTCTGAAGGTTTCCCCATTATCTCCACCTATAAAAGTTACATTGAATCATAATTGCATCAAAAGGAATATAGTTGGTGGCAGTAGTATTATATTTTATTTATACCTGGTGACTGAATTTTTATATGGGTACAGTCTATAGCTCCTATTACTCTGGGGAATCTACTTCGGTTGTAAAATCCAGTGAATACTCTTTTCGTATCAACATCATTCATTGGGAACGCCATGAATTTTGGTTTTTGCTTTGCTATGGCTCTACATGTTTGGTGAATGTAACGGCAGGCTGATGATTCACTAACCCCAACAAAGTCAGAAATAGCTAACAAAAAAGAACCTGTAGCAAGATACCTCAGCAACATGTACAGCTTACAAGGTGCCAATATTGCTCTGTTTCTGAAACAAAAATAGTAATACCGTAGGTAGAAGAAAAAAACCACAGCAATACAACTTTTACATACAATTGAAGGATTTACATAGGTACTGTTGGTTATTCGACAACAACATCAATATCTTTAAAAAATAAGATAAAAACTTTAAAATAATTAGTTATTTTTACATATTATATGGATCTCATTGGATGACTGATTAAGCTGGCCTTACAAGATAGTTGGTATACAAGTTAGGACCATCCTGTTATAGCAGTATCATAAATTTTCAGTTAATCGCCATCCATCCGACCCATAGTTAAAAAAAGTTACACATCTTGAGACTCCTGTGCACATCCACATTTTAGTGTAACGTTACAATAGATGTTGTCGTCTCCAACAGTATCACTGTTTTTCATGCAGCAACTGTTTTCAAATTGTATTAAAAGCTACTTACCTTTGAGAAGGAGGTGATATTTCATTTTCTATCAATCTCAAGACCATACTAAACGTAGCTTTTGAAATACGAAATCGATTTATGAAATCATGATCATCATACAATTCACAATAGTTGACTCTTTCATAAAATATCCGAGGTCGACGTTGCATAGCAATAATCTCTTCATCATCGTCATCGTCATCGAATAGTAATCGACGATACATTCTATTTTAGTTGAACTCTTATTTTAAAAATGCACTATGTAGAAATTATGAAAACGTTGAAGTAAAAAATCCGAAGAAATAAACAGCGAAAAACTTATAAAATTCGATATGTTATCTACATGATTACATTATTATTATCAGATAAACAATCCCTCCCACGCCAACGCGGCTGATATCGTGGTCGTAACTTGGAGTTAGGTCATTATTACCTAGAATTATTGAGGGTTAAAATCTGGGAGTAAAGATTTTCATTAACTTGAAGTTATCACTAAACTCTAGGTCGTGAAATTACATTTTTGCCCTAACTCCGAGTTATTGATAACTCGCTCTTTAACTCTCGGTGGTGAAACCGGCCCTAAGCCCCCCGAACAAGTTTCTGAAGGAATCGCTAAGTTACCTGCTCACGCACTCTACACCTCATTTTAGGTCATTCATTGACTGGACTATAAGGTCTTGACAGTTTTACATTAAATTTAGAGAGCCTCATGGCAAAAAATATTGAGAAGCACTTTATTAGTTATACTGTAGAATATCTAAATATATCAAAATGTCAATAACATATTATTCGTTCACTAAAACAGCTTAAAAATCTAATACGTGAGTTTTTTTATAGTTATTTAAAAATATTAACGATACCTAATTTAAAGACACGATTATTTTTTATAAATATTTGAATTTAAAATGTTGACAAAACCACAATTATTTTGTAGTTATAAGTGTATAAAATATTAAATTTGTATTGCTTTGGCTTAAAAATTGAAGACGGAAGATCTCTCATACAAGTAGTTCATACTTCTACCAAAAAATTACTGATCATTTTAAGAAAATTGGTATGCAAATACCTTGCTTACTAGTTGAAGACTTGATAAATATTTTTTAAAAAAGCAATAATAATACGAGAGAGAGGGCTTCATCCTGTAGCCCCCCTGCATACGCCACTGTAATGAAAATGATAGGTAAGTATTAAGTAAAAGTCTATGGTATCGAGTGTGGTATCAAACATTAAAGTTTTAATACCACAGAATAGATGATTAATACTAAGAATTATTATCATATAAATTATTTATAATGGCTTTTTGGTGAGCAAGTGGCATTTCACGTTGCTTAAATCTAGCAATACCTGACATATGTAACATTCTATTTATACGAAACTGTACTTGCACCAAGTATTAATATTTTCAAATACCCTTAACGAAAGTATGTAATGTTTGATTCAATAAAATGTGTTTGTCCTGGAGTATAGATTACTAAATTAAAATTACTTTGTCCAACAAGATATTGAGTAGATCTGCATGACTCCATAATTACTTTTATGGAATTATTTTATGCAGTTGTTGATGGATTATCGATTATTTCTACATGGCAAGTTGATGGATGTTCGTCATCAGAAGCTTATCAACTCTTGTGTGTGCTATTAGCTATTAAAGAACCTGCATTAATTTTAGTAACATACCTGCACGCAGAAGTATTTAGCACAAGTTTACATCTCTGTAAACTTATTCAATTTCAAATATTGATTTATTTGAAGCCATGCCGCTAGCAGATAATGTATTAAAAAATATCAGAAATAATTCGGATGCATAATTTAAAAAAAGGTGGTTAAGTAGTAGGTTTTGAGTATACTGTTGTAATGGATGTGTTATATTTAAATTCAACGATTAATCATTGTATACGAATAACGATTCTGAGCGGAGACATTATGTCAGCGTAGCATACGTCTTGCATAAATAATCGAATTTAATATTTAAAAAAATATTAATAAAAATCTAAAATATCTCAGGGCTATAGATAGTAACTCTATTTCAGGTAAACTTTCTCTTTTTAGTAGAAGTAGAAAAACTTGTTGAAAAACTTCCAATTAAGATTTCTAATGTTAGCTATGGAAAAAAAAACTTTTATGAATTTCTAATTGAAAAATAATTTAGGAAATTTAAAAAAAATATCATGGCTATAATAGCTCAAAAAGAGTTAAAATAGTTTAAAAATTGTACCATGTATGGAAAATATTGACAATATATTATAGTTATGAGCAAAAGGAAAAGGTAAATCAACCCACCTCCCCCCTTGTGGGTAATTCCTGGCTACGCCATTGCGTGAAACTGCATTGGTCCTTTTACTAAAGATGAATTTTGAATGAATTTCCGGGAGTAGGTATAATAAAGGTATAGGTATTCGATATTGTGTCTGTAAAAATGTTAGGGAGAATGGACGACAAGAGTCATCTTTGTATAGACTACATTGCTGGCAGATTATGTGCTTCAGTGACTTGCGAAAAAAACTAATTTAGAACTTTTGTTATTCATTTTTAAAGTATTTCAAGACCTTCAATGAGTTTCATATGAAAGTGGCATGCGCGGATCTGCTTTAGCGGATTGCATAGACCGGTCAGAGCTCTATTCCACGGATCACGTTATATATTGATTTAGTCAACGGTCAGACTAGACTCGAAATCGGCCGAATATTTTTCGGTCAACATCTGCTGAATTATCGGGGAAACTATTCGACCGATGCAAATGGTCAGACTACTACAGGATTTCGGTTGAGTTCACCAGAATTATGCAGTAGTCAACATTATAGGTACAGTTCAACACTCGACCACTATGGACGTCTCTGAAGAATTGTATTTATTAGATACCAATCCAGTTATCAAGTATTTGTTATTGACTAAAAAAAAAGAAAAACAATTTTGGGTTAATGATATTTTTGAAGAGAGGGAAAAATTTGGAGAATTTCACACACTTTTCCCCAAGCTTTTGGCTCAACCAATTAAATTTTTCAAGTATATGCGAATGTCTCCTAGTACTTTTTATTATATTTTAGAAAAAATTCAACCTTTTTTAGAAAAACAATCTAATTTTAGGAAATGCATTACATCTGCGGAAAAATTAACAGTTACTTTGAGGTAAGTGCTACAAATATAATAAATATTATAACCTTTAAATACATAAAATATGTTTTTTTTTTTTTTAAATGTTCACTGTATTAAAACATATTTATTAAGTACCTATTTTTGTATTTTAAAAAAATATATAAGAAATAAAAACCTGGCTATCACTCTTTTTGTAAAAATTAAAAATATTCCAGTTAATGGATTGAAAACCGCCGTTTTAAACATAAATAAAATATGCTCAAATGTTTATTATTTAAATAATAAAAAAGAAATTGTACACTTGAATAATGACGTGTATGAAAAAACTATGTAAAAAAATAACTGCAACCTGAATGTATTTTAATAATATATAATTTATTGTTGCATCCATTGTGCAGACAATGTGCTAAGATCAGTAGGTGTCTGTGAGCCCGTACTGTGTTGTCCACTAGAGACATACTGCATGTTGTAATGTTCATTGATGTTTGTTGGTGTGACCTGCAGACTTTGAACATAAGGATTGAAAGAATTTGAAGTGCATGTCGATGATCTTGTAGAGTTTTCATAAATATCAAAGCGTTCCTCTTCTTCCATAAGTACTTGTTGCAATTTAAGTCGAACAGATAATTTTATCTGTTTTGGTATATCTCTGAGATGTGGTAACAAACTCATTAAAAAATGAAAATCTTCATCATCCTTGTAATTGTCACTATTTTTTGTGTTCTCTTTGATGGTATCGAACCGTTTAAGTTTTTGTTTTTCAATTTCGATTAAATCTGCTATCGGATCATTTTTTATTTTTTTTCTCTTCATTGGTGTTTGTAAATTTGAATATACGGAAGACAGATCGGGATGCACAACTGATTCTTCGAGACGATCTTGATCTTGATGAATCTGTTCTTCTTCAGATACTATATTGTTGAACAAACTAATTTCAGGTGGTGATGATGGTCCTTCTTCATTTATTTCTTTTTGAATATTACAAATCTTTTTTCTGGGCATTATAGTGTCTTTTAAAAAGGTCATATTTTCGTAAAATTTCCATTGAGATGATAAAACGTCAGGTATCCCATCCCAAGTATTAAGTTTTTGTTTGTTGAACTCTTTTCGAAAAGTGTCTCTTAAATGTTGCCATTTAGCTTTTACAGTTTCACTTAAAATAATAATAATAGTGCCAAAAAAAAAAATAAAAAAATACTAAAAAATAATTTCTAAAAATATAATAAAAAAGACGAGCAAGTGGGTATCGCTCTGCTGTACAGTAGGTTACAAGTGGGTCACTGTAATGGATAGTGTTAAATTTGAATTTAATGATATAATATCATTGTAGGTAATAGAAAAACGATTCTGAGGGAAGACGGTCAGACAGCTTATGATATTAGTATATTACAAACTATATTTGATCAATTGATCATATTATTGTCAATAAAGTAATTTATATTATAACCTATTTACGTGGAACCTTGTTTTAAATTTTCAATCCTTAGCTATAAAATTTGAACATTTTATCAGTTTTTATCTACAAAATAATTATTAAATTTTAAATTTGATAAATTTTTTTAAAATAAACATATGATATGTTCTAGTAATCTAGTGTATAGAAAATGCTAATATAAACTTTCAGTCAACATTTCATGTATCTACGGCCATTTGTTTTAGAGTTACACCAAAAACTAAAATTGTTTTGTGTAAAAATACCCGTTTTTCCTTAATTTTGCCTTTGTTTTTCACAGCGCTCTTGAAAACTACCGTGAAATCTTTCCTTAGACCCCCATAAAGTACGAACTAGATTCACTTTCCTATCAGAAAAGATTCTGTTGAAGAAAATCTAAGCATTTTAACTGTCCTAAAAGGTGACGACAGACACAGAAAAAAATAAAAAAACTTATTATTGTTAAATCAATCGCTTCGCTCAACATCTAAAGTGAACTACACATTTTTGTGTTATAATTCAAAAATAAGGAAAAATTGTGTATTTTAGATTCCGAGTGAATCGATGAATGTATTAAGTTTACAATAATGTGTGTTTTTTTTTGTATTTTTTCATTTTTGTGTCTGTGTACACGATAAGTAGTCGAAATAATGCTTCGATTTTCGACTTCAGTATCTTGTTCTATGGGAAAGTGAATATCGTTGGTCCATTGAGGAGGTCAAAATTTAAAATCCCCAATAGTTTTCAAAAGCGCCGGGAAAAACAACATGAAAATTAAGGAAAAACTGGAATTTTTACGCAAAATCGGTTTTTGACAAAATCTAATTTGGTTTTTTGTGTAACTCTAAAACAAATGAACGTATATACATGAAAATTTCACTGAATGTTTATATTAGCATTTTCTATATACCATATAATTTTGAAAATAATCTGACACTTTTTGAGCTGTTTACGGACATTGTCAGTTTTCATTTTTTTTAGTTTTTTTTTCTATAAATATCAATTAAATTATATTTGTTTTGTAAAAAAGCGTGAAAATTTAATGCAATGCTCCTGATATAATTTTACAATAGCAGTTGAAAAATATTAAAAATACATAGGCACAATTTTTTTTATAAGCATTTTTTTAGAATCATTAATTTCAAAAATTAACCAAAACGTAACCAATCCAGATTTAGTTCACAGTAATGCATCAAGACGCAACAATCGTTCAAAACAAGAAGCGTATAACATACGAGATAAATTTAAAGACTATTTTAATAATATTGGTTCTGTCAGTTTTCAGGATTTCAGAAGATAAAAAAAATTGTAAATTATAGTTAATACTTAATATGTATACTTATGTAGGTAGGTAATAATGTAATATACTTATTCCTATGTAACCTATGTATTTACATTTTACAAATTGTACAATAAAATATTTTATAATAATTATAATATTAAATTGAATATATAATAAATTACAGTTGTTATGTATAATTATATAAATAAATATTGATACATACTTTTGACTCTCATTTCTACCGATATATTGTTCCACAACGTTCTACAGACGTCTCTGTTATGGTGAAATTTTGATTTAATGTTCCACAAAGGCTCTTTTTCATGAACTAAATTGATTAACTTTTCACAGTCAACCATATTTATGGTATAATATATACGGTATATTAAATAATAAAACAAATTGAGTTTGTTATATACCGTTGACTTATAACTACTGATCAAGAGAAATGTCGAACTGCAAATGGCAAATATTACCATTCCTTGTTTTTATAAAAATAAATACTAGGTATAAGTTATTTTTATTTTTAAAACTCCCAAAATGAAAATAAATTTGAAAATTATAAATAATATACCTATATTTGTATACTTTCATATTAATTAACTATTTCAATTAAACTATTTACAGCCGAATCGGCCGGAAAAAACAAAATATTTTGTTTTCGTCCGGCATCGGCAGTATACGGCCGTATTCATCGGATGTAATGTGACCGGTACAGTTTAATTTCATTCTTTTATTTTATTCGGACGTATTCGGCCGATGACGTGTGTAGTCTGACCATACCCTTAGGTATTGGTCACACTACACCCGATATCGGCCGAAAAACGTTCGGCCGAATTCGGCCGTATACGCCCGAATATATTAATTCAATTGAATCTATTTATAATGGTCACACTAGTTCAGAATAATTCGGCCGTATACGACCGTTAACGGGCAAAAACAATATTATTTGTTTTTATCGGCCGTTTGAAGCCGAAAATGGATATTTCCCACGCATCGTCTACCAATCCGAAATAATACCAATATAGTTGAACAATTAGTATTATTATTCATTTACATCAAACACTAGTAAGAAGACGGTACGTCATTCGTAACTAGTTTTTGTGTTTCATTGCCTGTGTTTTATTTAAAAAAAAGTACCTTGGAATTTTGAAATAATGGTTGATTGCGAACGACTAATTAGTTTAGTTTTTGAAAGAGAACCTATATGGGATTCTACAAGCAAAAAACACCATAATAGAGATATAACCAGAAAATTGTGGCAGGAAATTGAAAAAGAAATGCAGGTCAAAGGTAAGTAAATATAAAAATATAAATACATAAATTTAATAAAATATTGTAATTGAGATTATTGTTTATTATTATTATTATTAATATTGTGATGGTGGTAAATCTGAATTAAATTTGATAAATAGATAATAAATAAAATACAAATTTAGGTATGAATAATTATATAATATTATTATAGGTACAATTTAACAATTGTTACTTTTATTTTATAACTCCAACAGTTGTGAAATAATCTTTAAAAGTATCACGTATTATGTATGCTTCCGTTCTTGATCTGTTATTGCGTCTAGATACTGAATGTGTTTCTGAGTTTATAGTTGGGTCACGACGAACCTGCTCCAGTAGTGTTTCATCTATACCTTCTTTATCGATGATAATATTATGCAATAAACATATAGTCTTAATAACTATATCAACATGTTCCGGGTTCATTTGAAGTTCGGTTTTTAAACATCTCCATTTCGATACCAAAATTCCAAAAGTGCATTCAATCATACGCCGAGCTTTGCTCAAACGGTAATTAAATGTTTCTTTTGCCGAATCCAAATTTTTATCGAATGGATAGGGTCTTAATAGATACTCTTTCAGTGGATATCCTTGATCACCCAATAGAACAAATGGCATTGGAGTAGTTGTGTTTGGTAATGGTCTGTAATCAAGGCCGGATTAAGGGGGGGTCTAGCCGGGGCGGAAGCCCCGGGGCCCTTTCAAGTACCAAAATGAAAGGGGCCCAAACAATTTTAAGCTGATACACATTTTTCAGTGATTTTAAAGAATAGTTTTTTTATATTTTAAAAACCATTTTTTTAAACAAAAACAACTAAGGGCCGTTCTTACGATGTCCGGTTAAAGTTAACCGACACTTAACCGGAAGAATTCTGCCGGTAATAAAATCTGTTATCAGTCGGTTAGCGTTAACCGACACTTTACAGGACATTGTAAGAACGGCCCTAAATAGTAAATACCTATTTGTAGGAAAGGCGCATTTTACTGTTATTTAATAACTGTTAGTTAATATTTGTTGTAAATAAGTATAATGTTAATAAATTTAAAAGTTGGTATGAAAATTTGAATTTAAATTAATGAAACATGAAGTATTAACTCTGTGGAATGATGGCAGAAGCTGATATGTACATTTTGTTAATTTTTCAATTATATCATTTAAATAGTTTAGAAATCGTATATTTCAAGTAGTGGAAAAAATTTTTCTTCTATCATACTTAATATGATATGTCTCTAATATGTGTGTGGTGCCATTTATATTCAAAGACCAAAACTGATAAGTCATTAGGTATTTGAAAATATATGTAGCCGCAAAACTAAATTTGTAAAATATCAGCTTCTGCTGTCTTTACTTTTATTATATTACAATTAGTGAATAGTGGTTGTATACTTTATAGACATATAAATTACATATACTTACCTATTCATTTTATCATTTTATAATGCAATTGCCATTTGTGAAATAGTTAGAAAAATGTATCTTCCTGTGGGCGTAGCCAGTTTGTTTTAACGCGTGCCTTGTCAAAAGGGCCCATATGAAATTTCAACCCCGGGGCCCAATAGGTTCTTAATCCGGCCTTGTCTGTAATTAGGTACATTGAAGGATTTAGCTTCCAAATTTTTAAAAATATTTGATTCGGTAAATATTCCACTATCGCTCTGTCGTCCGTATGCTCCTATATTATCAACCGATATAAATTTATATTTGGCATCACAGACTCCTTGTAAGTGAACAGAAAAGTAACCTTTGTAATTATAAAACATCGAACCAGAGTTATTTGGGCATTTTATACGAATATGTTTTGAGTCAATACATCCAATACAGTGAATGCTAGAAAAAACCTCCCAAATAGCATTACAAGTCTCGTAGATAATTTTACCAATTGTATTATGGGCCATACGGAATGAAAATGACAACGCTCGATAAGATGTGCCTGTAGATAGATACCTAAAAAATACAAATAAATAAACATACATTTCCTTGAAAAAAAATAAGCAATTATTGGCAAAACAAATCAAAGAACTTCTAAAAGTTTCAAGTACCCAGGAATAATATTTGTATGGTAATACTAAACTTGAACTTAAATAAATAAAAAATAATTATGTACATTATGCATGTACATGCATATATAATATTATGTAATTTTAATATTTTTAAACTGCTATTGTACTTAACAATTTGTGTGAGAAACCTTGTATTACATTTTTCAACTTTTTGAACCTTTTTCTAACCTTTCTAACCTTTTTCTATGAATTTCAATAAAATTGTATTTATTGAGTAAAAAAATCTTAAAATTTTAATATAAGTCCCCTAATATATTGTTACAGTGATATTTTAAAAATATTAAAAATCTAGCCACATTTTTTTTTATAAGCATTTAAAGTTCAAATATTGATAAAATACGTAAAAACAACGAAAATGTGCAAATTATTTTGGACCTAGAAATTCATAAAAATGTTGCTTTGTAAATCTAAGATTTGAAAATGTAATACAAGATTCCTCATAAGTTTGTCCACCTTTAACAAAAAAAAATTCTACAAGATAGTCAAATTAAATTTTTATGAGCGTTTGAAGTACATATTTTTACAACATTGGATATTTACTCGATTTCTCATGTAGCGATTTTCTTATTTTGTTGTTATTCAATAACGAATAACTGCGAATACATGTAATTTTCACTGAATGTTTATATTTTCATTTTCTAAACTTAAATAATGTTGACTCATTTTTACGGTAAATTTAAAATTTCAATTTTTTTAGTTTTTTTTTTATAAATATCAATAAAATTTTATGTGTTGGGCTAAAAATCCTCCAAGAATCCTGATATATTGCTAGAATAGTATAGTTGAAAATATTAAAAATACATAGACATAATTTTTTTTATAAGAATTTGAAGTTCAAATATTGAGAATATTTATCAAATTTAAAATTTAATAATTATTTTGTAATTAAAAATTTATAAAATATTCAAATTTTGTAGCTAAGGATTGAACATTTAAAACCTTCTCCATAGGTATAAGTAGTTATTTCCATAATCAAAAAATCTAAAAATATACACGAACACAGTTTTTTTTTTTAGTTATTTAAAGTTCAATTTTGAACGAAATTATATATTAAATATCCATGAATAATGATTTTACTTATTTTCTAAAATTTTATAATATTAATTCAACTTACCGCACGGATGCCGTAAATAAAAACAACTAAGAAGTAATAACAATACAAATATAATATAATATAATTATAATATGTATAAACATTTAGTAGGCTAATTTTTTTTTTTTTTACATAGGTGATATTTTAAAGACTAAATGGGCAAGTTTGAGAGATATATTTAGGAAAGAATTTAAAAAATTAAAACGTCCCACAGGATCAGGATTAGAAGAAGAAGCTGTTGAATCTCAGTGGAAATATTTTGAGTCGTTATATTTTTTAAAGGATAATATAACTCCTAGAAAAATGGTGGGAAACATAGTAGAACAATCAAAAACTCATATTGATGAACAAGAGAGCTTTCCAAATTCACCATGTAATTCGTCCATTGATGTCGTGAATGATTTTGATGAAACAAGTTTTTCTGAAAAACGTACTGAAAATCCATCGTCTGGTATTTTATCTTTTGAAGAAGGACCATCATCAAAAAAAAAGAAGGGAAGAAATGATGTGATGCAAGATTTACTAGCAATCGAAAAACAAAAACTTCTACAGTTCAATACGATACAGGCAAATTCACAAAAAAAAAATAATGATGAAGATGAAGATTTTCATTTCCTTATGAGTTTGTTGCCTCATTTAAGAGAAATACCAAAACACAGAAAGTTAGCTGTAAGGCTTAAACTTCAAAATGTTGTAATGGCAGAACAAACTGAAAATACCACTGGATCAAGTAATACTTTTACTCCTTCAACATTCTTTGTCAATTCATCGATTCCCCCTATAACCTCATACTATATGAATCAGCCCGAATATTCTTCATCAAATGGCCAGTCTAATATTAAGAACACTATTCCTTGTGGTCAACCAAACTTAAATCCTACAGCTGTAGATAATGCATGTTTATCTTCTTGGCCAAACATTAACAACGAATAAAAAAAATGTATATTTTATAAGCAAGTCAATTTTTTACTATAATATTAAAAAGTTATGTATTATTTTTTTTTTAAATTGAAAGTATGAAACGTTGTTTTTCTTATTAAATTGTTCAATAAAAGTTGTTTTCATTATTTTATTCTTATAAATTTGTTCAATAAAAATTTTTTACTATTTTATACTGATCTATTTTTTCAATAACTTTATTCGTGTTATATTAAATTTGTGTAAAAAAAAAACATAATTATAGCCTCGGAAAATTATAATTATCTCATTTCATATTAGTTATTTTATATATTAATTGAAAAATTATAAAGTAATGATTACCTATTAACAATAATATTAATATAAATAATAATATTTACCTTAAAGTTACTACAAGTCTTTCTTCTGGAATTATGCATTTTCTGAAACTGCAATACTTTTCTATGTATGGACGAATTTTTTCCAAAATATAAAAAAAGGTTTCAGGTGATACCCTCATATATTCAAAAAATTTGATTGGCTGTTTTAAAAGTTGTGGGAAAAGCGTGTGAAATTCACCATATTTTTCCCTTTCTTCAAATATTCTGTTGACCCACCATTGCCTTTCTACTTTTTCACTGAACAGTAAATACTTTAGAACAGGACTGGTTTCCAAAAAATAAAGTTGGTTGATTACTTCCATTTCATACAACTACTGAACAACGAATGAGGCATATTACAATAAATTCAAACGGTTGTGTATATTTGACCGATGACGGGTGTAGTGAGACCAGAAAATTCGGCCGATAAATGAACCCGAAAAATCGGACGAATTTGACGGTCTCGAATCGGCCAATATCGGGCGTAGTGTGACCAATGCCTTAGTGCCGGATCACACTATGCGTTTTGTCGGTTGCCGATAAAACGCAACCGATCGGTAAACGACCGCGACATCCATAATTAACATTAAACCGCATTATCAGGGCCAGACTGACCGATTCGGCGAACCGATTTGAAATCGTTGGGAACCGGCCGCTACACGTAGCGGTTGACTTTACCGATGCGGTTCGGAAAATACCCCAAAACACTTTATTTAATACTGAGCCGACCACACATGCGGATTATCGGTTGCGGTTTTAAATTTAAATTATAAAAATTATAATTTATAAAACATTGATAGTTTTTAATTGTATTGACATACCTAAATTATTAACATGTATTCAACGGAGAAATTAATTTCGGAAGTCCAGAACTATCCTTGTTTATGGGACATGAGTTCTAAAGAATACAGCGATAAGGACTTAAAAAAATCATGTTGGATGAAGGTAGCTGAGGTAGTTTATTCTACAAATTGGAATAATTTTTCATCAACTGAAAAAGAAGAAAAAGGTAAGAACTATTAATTATGTATTAATGTAAAATTATATAGGTATGTAGGTAACATTATTTTTATAACTAAGTATATAGTACATCATACATAGTACATCATACAAAATAAATAGGTACCTAATTTTCGTATATTTTACTTTGTCACAATTGTTTTATCATATAATAATAATAATATTATATTAATTATACATTTATAACGATACAATATGGCTAATTTAAAATAGAATATTTAGAAAAGAATTTTTTTACTTAGATAATATAGGTACTACATGGTTACTTTGTACTTATACTAAAAACTATGATAATAGGTACCTAATGCGATTTGATTTCAAAAAAATTTTAATCAAGAATAATAATAAATATAACATTTAAATTTGAACACATAATGTTACATATTGCCATAACTAAAGTGTTGTTCTATATTGAAATGGAACAGCCCCTTGATTAATAAAATAATTCGCAAAATTGTCTCTAATTTCCATTCCATTTCGATTTATATGTCTGCCATGTCCTTGAAAATTGTCGAGGTTATTTATATAAGCCGTATCTGCAATATCTTCATCATAATTACTTCCGTCTCTTTTTCTAACAAAGTTATGCAAAACACAACATGCTTTTATGATGTGATCACAAAAATCTGGTTCGACTAGAATAGTTGTATGTAATACATTCCACTTATTAGCTAATACACCAAAAGCACACTCGACAGTTCGTCTTGCTCTCGATAGTCTATAATTAAATATTCTACGAGTATTATTCAGCCCACGTCCTGGATATGATCGTAATAAGTTGGTGTGTAGTCCAAATGCCTCATCGGCAACAAATACAAATGGTTGTAAATTATTTTCCGTCAGTGGCAACGATACTGGATCAGGAATTTGTAGTTGGTTTGTATACAACTTTTTCCCAAATACACTTTGTCGAAAAACGTTAGAATCAGCTTCTCGCCCGTACGCTCCAACATCGATAAAAATGAAATTTAAATTCGCATCTACCACTGCCATAAGTACAATGGAAAAATACTTTTTATAATTATAAAAAAGAGACCCAGAATTGTTTGGGTTTCTGCATCTTATGTGTTTTCCATCAATGGATCCGAGACAATTTGGAAAATTGGGTTTTTTATAAAAAAGTTCAGAAATTTCAATCCATTTTTCTCGGTTTGGTTCCGGCATTTCCGTGGGTTGTAACACTGACCATAAGATTTGACAAGTTTCACGGACAATTTGGTTAATAGTACTCTTGCCAAAACGAAAATCAAAATGTAGTGCAGAAAAATGAATTCCCGTTGACAAACATCTGCTCAAACATACATAATATATAATATTACATAATATTATTATATATTATCATTACCGAAAAAAAAATGTATTTAATTACTTTTTTTTTTGAAAAATAACCAATTTGTAACTAAATCTAATTTTTAGACAAATTTTGATAGTAAAATCTTTTATTTAAGTCAAGTAGTTTATTTTTTACAACTGTTTAAAGTATAAATATTTTTTTGGAGTAAACTAATTTGAAACTTAATAACTTTTTAAAAACATTATTTTTGGGAATTTCCTGTAATAGATAGGAAGTAGTATATTTTTAAAGTATATTTTCCTATATTATTTGTCATAATTTTAACTAGGATCAACTTTTTTTGACAAGCCCTGTTAAATCCTGTTTATAAAAATTGTCGACTACCTATGTATTTTTTTTTTTTGTTCATAACAATAAAAACCGTAAAAAGGGTATTTAATAGTCATAATATAGTCCACACAACTTATTACTATTAGAAAATTTTAATGTAATTAATATAAATTATTGATATTACCTATAAATATTTAGTTAATGAATTGAAGAATAAGAAATGGAGGCATATTCGCGATGCATACAATAAACACATATCCGATGAAAAAAGCATAAGAAGTGGATCAGAGGCAACAAAAAAAAAACATATGCATACGCTGAGTGTTTATCTTTTTTAAATAACACAAGTAAAAAAAGAAAGTAAGTATGTCTATATAAAAAAAAATTTTTAATGTATTTTCGATATTTTTTGATACCAGAAAAACTTTTAAGAAACCTTATACTATTATTGTTTATATGCTTTTTTACCGAAAACTAATGAGTATAGAAAATTTTAACTGTCAAAGTTTAATGTTATATTTCTTATAAATTTATAATAGATGTTAAAAATTATTTAAGATATATCAATTATTTTTTTAATATAGGTACATTTAATGTTCAAATTTTGGCAAAATTCATTAAAAATTCTAAAATTGTTTAAACTATTTTTCAGTTGGTAATTCATAAAAGTCCTTTCTTTCATAGCTAATATTAGACATTTTGATACCTAGGAGGTTCCTAACAAGCTTAGATCATATATCTATATATATTGTATATGATCTAAGCTAATAAGTTTAGTAAGCATTAAGTACAAGTACTACTTACTTTATCAAATATAAAAATGGTTACCGGAAAGTTACGCAGTTTATAGCTATGAAATATTTTCGATTTTTATTAATTTTTTTTTTAAACTATTATATTTGATTATTTATAAGTATGCTAAGTAAGTATGCTAAGCTGACACAACTTTTCTACTCAAAATCGTTTATCATATTATACAATGATTTATCATTGATGTCAAATATAACAAATCCATTACAACGACATTCTCTACAACTACTATAGTACCGTACAGTAGAGAGGTACCCAATTGACCACCTTTTTTTGTTTTTGAGTTGCAACAAAATAATAAAATCGATTTATTCGAAACTGATTTCCCGTTTTCCTGTATTTTTCTTAAACTAACAAAACATTTTTTATACATTCTTATGCATCTAAGTATCTAACAACATTTTTATATTTTTAATTTATAGAACAACTGGTAATTGTGAAGAAGTTGAAGATGATGGGACAGAGCATGATGACATTGTCGATATAGATAATGATATTTCTGAAGTATCTATGGTAGACCTTAATGTTTCATCTTCCTCAGCAATACATCAAACTCATAAGAAAAAAAAATCTGCAAATGTAACACCATTTCAAAAAACGTTGATTGAACATTTAAATAAAAATAATGAAAAAGAATCGGATCCAGATAGACATTTAGTTATGTCATTTGTTCCATATTTAAAAAAATTGAATAATGATCAAAAATTAGATTTCCAAATTCATGCTCTCAAATATTTAAAAAATATAACTCAACCACAAACTACACCCGGTCATCCAATTCATGGTTCATACCCCACATATTACCCTCTGGCTCAAAACACGACTTCTAATATGCAATATCCTTATAATTCTTCTGTATCCACACATCCATACTCATATCCATACGCATCTCAATCACAAATATCAGTACCCCCCATTGAAATTCCTATAAATCCCCTTAATTCACAATACTCCAACACAGAACATGCTATTCAAACCCAACAATATACACCAATATCGCAACTTTCACGATCTGATAATTTATAAATATAATATTAATTTTCACTTTGTATTCTATAACTTTAGGTACTATTAATTATCATTTTTTAGCTAGAAATATAATTATTATTATTAATCAACCAAGTAGGTTATGTTATCTTATATTAATTTTCATTGTTAATTTATATTATATATGTTACATAATAAATAAACATTTGAATTCAAAGTCATGACTTATGAGGTAATGAGTTCTATTCAAGTATTATATATTTTAAATATATAATATTATTATTATTTTTAAAAAGACATTTTTCAAATTGTTCAAGTTATTATAATTTATTAATATATATTTAAGATGTATTTATTTATTATATCGACCTGTAACAATGTATACTTAATTCCTATTTAAAATTGTATTTAAGAACAAAATTGAAATATATTTCATTAGTAAAACATAATAAATTAATTTTTTTTATATATAATAATAATTATATTATCGTATTTTTATTACCTAATCCCTTTTAAAACTCGTCGAGTGTAAAAATTTGAAAATTAATATTTATACTTTTAGTGGTCTATTCAATACCTTTAGACAGTTAAAGATTAAATATTCAAATAGGTACATATCGTTTCGATATTTAATAAATATGATTAGACTAATGATCATTGTTAATTAAAAAAAATAAAAATACATCCCTTCTAAACTATGAACATTGAACAGTATTCAAAATAAACTAAAACACTCGATATGTATTTTAAAATTTGTTTTGAACTTTGTTGATAAGCATGCATAATGATAGTGATACCTTAATGTGACTGTCAATCTTTCTTCAGCAGTTATTGGGTTACGTAAATGGGTAATCTCTTTAGTAATTTTTGGCCTCACTTTTTCTAATAGCTCTTCAAATGACAAAATTGACATACGATAATAATCAAAAAATTTTTCTGGGTATTTTTTGAATTCATTGAAAAAGGTTGTAAATCGCATATCACTCTCTCGACTACTGTTAAGTGGATGGACCCAGTATCTTCTACGTTTAGATGGAAATGGTTCATCAAGTTCACCTGCAGCTTCGGCCAAACAAAGAATTTCCGCGAGAGAACTCATTTTTAAAGGAAAAATCTTGAAAAATAACTGATAGAGCGAACAACACATCCGAACACATTTACAGCAAATGGTGAACTACATCATACTTAGTACCCACGAACAAATTATTTTCTAACATTTTATTATGACATAACAGTTTGTCATTCACATTTAACCATTTCGTCGAAATTAAATCCATATTAGATATATTATACTTATATTAATAATTCTTATTAATATTTAGCAGTACCTAGTATAGTATAATAAAATAGTAATTTGTACGAGCTTAATTTCGATGAAATCAAACATAAACTAGTCTAATATTTACAATAACATATTATTTTAAATTAAAATATTTCCCACGCTTTTTAAATCGGCAACCGATAAAACGCGTAGTATGGTCGGTCTTCCCGATTGCGGTTGATCGGGATACATTTTATCGGCAACCGACAAAACGCATAGTGTGATCCGGCACTTAGTGTTTCGTGAGTTCAAGTTTATCATGTGTAAAAGTATTGGGTGAATTTCGCCAAAATAATTATATTAAATCGAGTTTATTATTAATGTATTAAAACATTGTTTTTGTGTCTGTGCGTAAACAATACCTATAGTCCTTACTTCATTACCTATACAATCGATTATTAATCATGTACATTCATTTAATATTCAAGTATGTTTGTAAGGCATTTTGAATGTCTAGATGAAAAACTTCATATTTGCCTAACATTACAGACACACGTTCGAAAGTGGTGTAACGTATAGGGATAGTGGCGTAGAGCACTATGTACTATGTAGTATGTTTCTATAGGCCACAGAGGAAGAACTAACAAATTTTTTTTTATGTAACAGTGACCAAACTCTGATTTTTTAAAATCCATTCACAACGGAAACAACGTACCTTGAGACATTGAGCATACATATTCGTTATGTAAGTGCCACTGTGCCAGGTGGTAGATGACGAGAAAGTAACAGGAATCTCACTCGATACGTTACCCACACTGGGCAATATTTATTTGATTGGTACAAAATATACGGTAAACAAAACAATTTCACATACCTACTCGCTTCTCGTTTATTGGGTCTGTATTTTGTATAAACTATAATATTATTAACGGCGTATCGGTGTACATAGCCATATTAGTTCTTTTAGTTATAAGTATATATTATTAGTGATGAAAGAAGTTATAAGTGATGAAAAAAAAATAGTAATATCAATATTAATCCATACATTGTTCTTGATTAATCTAAAACACAAATAACATAACAACTATAATATAAAAATTTTTTTCAACAGGACTATTCGGGCCAACTGTCGAGAAGAAACGATGGTTTTGGATATTAGGAGGGAATGTCCGGCTTATAGACATAGGTACTGCACTAAGGACGACTAGAGGACATTTTTCGGAGAACTGTTGTACTAGGACGCCTGGCAGCCACCGAGCCACCCCCGCAAGTGTTCTCGTCGGGCCACGACGAAGGCTCGAGGTGCACTACAACAAGCGGCGACCCAAGCCGGCAGTTCCCGGGAGCGAGAGGAGGATGCTCTGGTGCTTGACGCCAGCGATTACTATGGCATGCAGCAGCGGCAGCAGCTTACACGGGACCGGGATCGGGCAAGCAGAGTACGAGTCTCGAAATCAGCATTTTCCGGAGGATCACCACCACGGAAATGCTGCTCGCCTCTGCAAAACGGGCCCTAGTGTTCGTCCTGGGGTCCGGCAGGCGGTTCGGACTAGAACCTGAGGACTACCTTCTTGCTGCCGATCGAGGGGCAGCCCGAGCGGGCCGGACCCGGTGATGGTGGTGAGGAGGAGGAACTTTTGGACGTGACGGTGAAACTGATTGGAGGTGAGAAATTTGACGACGACGGCAGTTCCGAGAAAAGCGAGAAATGGCTTTGATAATTCCGGCGAGCATATCAATAGCAACTAATGCTTGAGAACCTATTTTATTTGTTCTCCCTATACACATAAAAATAATGTAGGTGATTTAACTTCAAACTACAATGTTCAACACCCATTAGTTGAATCAACTGCGTAGTCATTTATATTAACCACAATAATATGTTGGCTTAACGCATATTGTTGAGAAATGATAATAAGTCATAATAACACCCAAAATTAGTTGAATTTAGGAAGTTGTAGGTATTCAATAATATAATCTAATACCGGCAGTTAAATTGATAAAATAGAGAATGTTGTTTTAAAATATGAGCTCGATTCATTATGAACTAATTTTGTTGTTGTTTCTACTCCAAAATAGTGTTAAAATACCATTACAATACCATTCAGTACGTTATTTTTACAACGCCGAAAAAACCCGAAAATCGTCCGTATGCGTTATGTGCACATAATGTGGATTTCTCCCACTCTACTACCGTAGAGTACTAGTGTTCTCTCATAGTCTCGTCTCTTGATGCCCGATAGCCTTTGTAATTTTTATACCCATAGCACGTTTATCCCTTCATAGTTCATGGTAAATGTTATTAAATTAATTGCAAACTATAGTGACTTTACCTACTTACAGGTTACTTTGTTTATTTACTTACAAGATTACAAGTTTATTTAACAATTTAGAATCTTTAAGATATTTCTTAAGCAACTATAGTTGCCATTCAGTTAACGTCCAGTAACATCGTGTGCAATATGGACGATACGTGGAATACGGTACGTACCTAAAACACATTTACTACTTATACTATTGTATAATATTATATAGCATTAGCGTACGATTATATGATTTCAGCATTAAATTTACAACAAATTTTGTTGATTTAACATTTATTGATAGTACATCATTGTATTTTAATATGTTAAATGCATTTATGTATTACATACAATCTTAAAATGGTTATCTCTGCTTGGCTATTTGCTTACTCAATTCACTTTTATAATCGTGAAATTGATCAAGATATGCATGCATTTAAATCTGGACTTATAGCAACACCTATTAATTATAATCTATATGTTTAACCGATTGCCAACAATAGATACAGTCCAGATTTGTTTGAACCAACTCCAATAAGTTGAAAAATCAATAGCAATACTTCAGTACAGCATACTGTTGAGAGATATTCCGCTTATTCAGCTGTTAAGGTTTCAACTGTCAATGAGCACATCAAGTATGGCACATATAAGCCAATGAACTGGACAAAAGAAGTGAGTTAATTTACCTTAAATTTATATGTTCCTCTTAAAATTAAAATAAGTGTAAAATAATTCATGCAATTGTATTTTAGGCATACAATGATACATTTAACTATTGATAGTCAAAAGGCCAATTGTCCTAACCCACAAAAACATAATTTTACAATAGACACATTAAACCTTTTATTTACCTACATAATCATTTTTGATTGTACTAGATAATTATTTATTATTACTGTGATTCCTAAGAATCAGTTTTCTTAAGAATTTAAAGTTTATAATAATTATTTGTATAGTTAATTTAGTGTTATTTATGACCTAGGCGAGGGTTACAGCATTTGACCACATAATATTTATGATTGCATTATTAGAAGTATTGCTTTGTATTAGGGTTACTACATTTGACAACGGTACATTTTAGTTACAGATCATAATAGTTATTTAAATTTAGATCAGATATATATTTTTAAAATGATAAGCTAGTGGATAGTCGAATAAAACTGAAGAAGAAAAATTGAAATTTCAAAAACATTTAGAAGATGCTGAAAGTTCTAAAAATATACATTTAGAAGATCAAAAAAAAAAGTAAAGAAGATCATTCATTTCTGTTGAAATATACAATTAATATGTAGTCAGCCTTGACACGTGTGTACAATATAGTAACTGGTTATGTACGAGCATAAGACTCACTCTCTTTACGGATGTAACATGACCTCGGTCGTGCATATATATAGGGCCTTTGATGTATGTAATATTCACTTGCACAGGCGTCGTTGTACAGAGCGTATACGATGTGTGTGTACTGTCACAGTTTAATTGTCCAGTTGTACGTTATTATATATTATACTTATACATAATCATATTGTCGTGTTATTACTTATTATATTAATGCTAACATCATTAGTCCGTCAAGCTTCACTTTCAACAGGTTATGGGCCCAGGCAATAACCAAGACAAACAGTCTAGTGGATTCGTGATCGAAGTATTTTTATATTTGTATTAACGCAGAAAACTACAACCAGTCGGAGATATCCTGGATTTCGGAAAACGGCGGAACAGTGTACATAGGTAAAGTTTTGTTATAAATTGTTATACAGGAAAGTATACGGGAAACCATCGGTCATGGAAGACACGGTGAAGATAACACAATTATGTGCGGAAAACTGGTCGTTATGGAAGTTCCAGATGAAGGTCATTCTAAATGCCTTGGAAGTAGGTGAGATAGTTTCAGGTGAATGGACGAAACCAAGTCTACCTATAAAAAAGTCGGCAACAGAGTCCGACGAGGATGCCAAAGCACGTTGGCAAAGGCATACAAACGCTTGGCAAAAAGCGGACGGTAAATGTCAGAAAATAATAGTTACCTCAGTGGACGATGGTCCATTACAATATTTGATTAACTGTGAGACTGCATTGGAAATGTGGGAGAAACTGCTGAGTATTTACGAGCAGAAGTCTGAGGCAAGGTTACATTTGCTTCAACAACAATTTTTCAGTTATTCAAAGGAGTCGACAGATGACATGTCGACGCATATTTCTAAATTGGTCAATTTAGGAAGGAAACTGAGAGTAGCGGGTGAACCAGTTACGGATAACATGGTTATGACAAAAATACTAATGACATTACCAAAAGAATATAATCATTTTTACAGTGCTTGGGATTCAGTCCCAACGGGAAGTAAAAATATAAATAATTTGACTAGTCGATTGTTGATTGAAGAATCACGGGTTATCCAGATCAAAGGTGAAGTTGGAGAACAAGAGAAATCGAGTGCATTTCCGGCCAAATTTCAAAACAGATCTGATGGAAGAAACGGCAGTCGTAATTATGGAAAAGGTAAAAATCAATTTACTAATAAAAGTAATATTAAGTGTTATTACTGTGGTAAACTAGGTCATTATAAAAAAGACTGTAGAAATGTTCTACAAAGTGTACACGGTGGTAAAACCGGTACAATAGGTGCGAACTTGAACGCATTCGTAAGCGAGTCAAGAATAAATAATATTGCAACAGATGCGTGGGTACTAGACTCGGGCGCTTCGGATCATATGAGCGCGAATCGAGAGTGGTTTTCAAGTTATGAACTACTGGACAACACGCAACAAATCACGATAGGTGAAGGGACGAATCTGTATGCAGCAGGTAGAGGTAATATTAATATATTATCATACGTAAACGGTAATTGGAATAAAAATTACATGGCAAACGACAAACGTGTTGCACGTGCCAGGACTAAAATTTAATTTATTTTCGTGCGGAGCCGCGATGGATAAAGGTTTAGTAATGACGTCAGATAGTAAGACGTGTATGTTAACTAAACAGGGGAAACCCGTATGCTCAGGTAAGAGATGCGGAAGGTTGTTTGAGTTATACATCAAGGTCGAAGTACCGACAAACGGGTACGTGGCTGCAGCTGTCGAAAACAGGTTGTCTGTTTGGCACGAGCGCATGGCACATTAGAATTTACAGTACGTAAAAAGTTGTTTGGCGAAACACGAAATAGTATGTTCGGCCAAGGACGACGAATTCATGTGCAGCAGTTGTATAATAGGTAAACAAAGTCGTAAATCATTTAGCAAAAGTAATACGGAGTATCACAATGTCGGTGATTTAATTCATGCAGACCTATGTGGAAAAATGGAGGTAAACTCTATAGGCGGTTCAAAATACTTTTTGTTATTCAAAGACGACTACTCGCATTATAGAACGGTATATTTTATTAAAAATAAATATGATGTTAAAAATATTTTTGAGACGTTCATAAAAAGTGTTGAAACAGAAACAGGTTCTAAGGTCAAAATATTACGAACGGATAATGGATTAGAATTCGTAAATAAAGAGATTACGGGTATTTTACAAAAACACGGGATTCGACATCAGTTAACAGTTCCCTACACACCACAGCAAAATGGAAAAGTGGAACGGGAAAATCGTACAATAGTAGAGTCAGCGAGGACAATGATTTGTGCTAAAAATTTGGATGTATCACTTTGGGCGGAGGCGGTAAACACGGCTGTTTACACGCTTAATCGAACAGGAACCAGTTCAGTTAAAAATAACTCACCATACGAGTTATATTATAAGGTAATGCCAGACATTAAACACTTACGAGTTTTTGGTACTGTCGTATATACACACATACCAAAGCAAAAACGTAAAAAGTGGGACCCTAAAAGTGAAAAAGGAATATTTGTTGGCTATTCGGATAATACCAAAGGTTATCGTGTGTATTATTCGAAAACAAATAGAATTTCAATGTCTAGAGATATTATATTCGAAAACGAAGGTAATAAATTGGAAAATATAATTGAAGACAAATTAGAATTCACAGATACTCAGACTCAAATCGAGGACGATCCGGTCAAGGTCGAATTGACGACGGTCGACAACAGGAGTGGCATGGTGCTACGTGATCGGAATACATTAAAAGCGCCGATCAGGTATAATGTGTCGTCGTTCGTCACCAATCTCGTTGAACCACTAAATCGTGATGAAGCGATAGCTGGCCCACAGAAAAACGAGTGGGGGCACGCTATGAGTGATGAAATTACGTCACTACACAAAAACAACACTTGGTCACTAGTTAATTTGCCTCAGGGCAAGGTTGCATTACGTAACGCATGGGTTTTCAAAACCAAATATAAAAGTGACGGTAATATCGATAAGTTTAAGGCCAGATTGGTCATTAAAGGTTGTTCACAGAAATACGGTATAGATTACCATGAAACATTCAGACACGACGTTCAACATCAGGATTTCTATTCAGGTACGGGTGAAGCATAATTTCATGGACATCGCAGAGACAACATTGTGTGTCGTTATCATCGACAGAGGCTGAATATATTTCGGCCAGTGAAGCTGTCAAAGGGATCTTGTGGATTACACGGTTGATAACAAGCTTATCAACAACAGGTGACAAACAACCAGTTTTATTTATAGATAATCAGAGTGCTATACGTTTAGTTAAGAATCCGGAGTTTCATAAGAGGACAAAACATATAGACGTACGGTACCACTTCATACGGGAGAAATACGAAAAGGGACAATTCCAACTACAGTACATTGGAACAGAGGACCAGATTGCGGACATTCTAACCAAGCCTTTGGTTAAGGAACGATTCGAGAAGTTGCGGTCAGCCATAGGAGTGACTACAATTAAAGAGATTATTAATTGAGGGAGGGTGTTGAAATATACAATTAATATGTAGTCAGCCTTGACACGTGTGTACAATATAGTAACTAGTTATGTACGAGCATATAGGGCCTTTGATGTATGTAATATTCACTTGCACAGGCGTCGTTGTACAGAGCGTATACGATGTGTGTGTACTGTCACAGTTTAATTGTCCAGTTGTACGTTATTATATATTATACTTATACATAATCATATTGTCGTGTTATTACTTATTATATTAATGCTAACATCATTAGTCCGTCAAGCTTCACTTTCAACAATTTCTATGCACCGGTTTCGACCTACAAAAAGTCCTCAATACGCCTCACGGAAATAGTATGTTATTATACTATTCAAGAAAATATGCTATCTATAATGAATCATTTTACGAAAGTGGTACAAAAAATGGTTACTGCTTCATTTGGGGAGAAGAAAATGGTCAACGTGGAGCTAATGACATTTGTTCGGTAATACTCAAATATTTAACAATTGTAGACGAGAGAGCAGAAATTAAAAAAGTGTCATTATATTGTGACTTCTGTCCTGGGCAAAATAAAAATCATCAAACATTATCGGCAATATCTTGGTTCATTTTAAATAAGTCGAAGAATATCCAGGAAATAACTGTTACATTTTTGCAACCTGGTCATACTTACATGACTGTTGATTCAGTGCATGCTACCATAGAATCAAATTTAAAAAATAAATTTGCTTGGGCACCTTCAGAATGGCCGACAATTATGGTAAATGCAAGATTGAATCCAAAACCGTACGATGTATATAAGGAGAGTCATAATGACTTTATGGACTTCAAAGTATTACAGCATGCGATCTTTCCTAAAATAGTTTTAAAAAACGGAAAAAAATTCAGCGAAATAAAAAAAGTATATTTTTCAAAATCGATAGATGTGAAAATATCATTTGGTTAAGTGTTGGACGCTGAGTTTGAAATTATAAATGTTACAGCAAATAGAACAAAAAGAAAAAGAAATGAAATTGGTGTATTGATGCATGCGTATAACTTAAAACTACCAATACTTGAAGCAAAATATAAAGATCTGGTAAAACTTTGTGAAACAAATGCGATTCCACCGAGGTATCACCAGGAATATTTATCTATGTCGAGGGTAAGTACAGTTAAAGATGCATTGGCAGCAACGGACGACGAGGATGATATTAACCTGATTTAATAGTTTTATATTTTGTTTTCTTGTTATTTGGGGAACTAATTTTGTTTTATTTTTTAAATGAAAACAAGTTATTATACATTTTTATTTTTTTATTGTCATTCGAAGAGCGAATTTAATTTAATTTATTTCTAAACGTAAAAATTAAGTTTTTATAAATATTATAATTATTAATTTATAGTATTACATTTTTGTGTTTAATTATTCAATAATTTCATATTAACAATACCTACCTATGTTCTTGGTGTACCTACCTATTTCATATAAGAACAAATTTTGAATAATATTAATTGATTAACATTTTAGGTTTCAGCATGTGGGTTACAACAATGTGGCATAATGAACAAAAAAGTCTCGAGGCTTACGTTCTCTTATTATAACATTTTTATGTTGGTTT